>JAABKJ010003845.1:0-25274 GCA_011634705.1 Andricus grossulariae
GAGCCGCGTTTCTTAGTGCTTCTTATTTATTATCCCAAATTTTCAACTCGATGTAACTATTCGTGTGAAAATAAGTTAAAAATAAAAAAAGTGTCGGTAAGGTGGGAAGCGGGTCAAGTGACCCACTCGTCACATGGCCTTAAAAATTAATATTCTTTTTTGTCAGGATTCAACTATTTTACTTGAAAACTGATCTTTTTAAATTTAAAATTCAACTGCGTTGGTAATCGTGGACTACTTCGGGGAAATTGTTTTCAGAGAAGATTTATCTCTTTAGTTTTTACAGGAAATTTGTCTTTTGGCTTCAAGGTTATTCTTTTTTTAGTAGTCTTCTTTTTTGGTTCAGAATTCTACTATTATATTCTTGGTTGAAAATTCATCTATTCTGCTGAAAAAATCTTCTATTTGGTTGAAAATTCAACCATTTTTTGGAAATTTCTTCTTTTCGCTTGAATCTGATTATTTTTCATTTTTAAAAAAATATATCCTTTACCTGAAATGAACTTTATGGAAAATTAATTCTTTTCTGTTCAAGATTCAATCTCCTTCGTCGAAGAATATAATTTCCTGCAAAATTATTTTTGTTGTCGTTAACAATTTTTTTTTTACTCAAAATTCAACTGTTTGAATTGTTGAAAATTCTTCTTTTTTTGGTGGAACTAAACTTTTTGGGCCTCCAAATAAAAAACTTTTAATCTTTTTAGGTTGGAATATCAACTTTTGCCTGCGGAAAAATAGTATGGTGGAAAGATCTTAAAATGGTGAGAGAAGCTTTTTAGTTTTCATCTCAAGTTCAATATTTAGTATTTGAATGTATAAAACAGTTTTTTGTTTACATTTCTTCTGCCGTCATATTTTTATAGATGTGATCACTAATAATTTCTAATTCAAATAAGAAATACTTGGGTATCCTCTTCTCTGTGGAATGGTTCCATGGCAAAAAAATAGTTGTTCGAAAAAACTGCATTTTTTATATTTGCATTGTTTTCGGCTGTTCAAAATGCTTACCAGCCACAAATCACTGCGCTAAGGCCAAGTGGTAGCGAATAGTGTAGATCGGTTCATTCGCAAAAATCGTATTTGCTACTGATTTCTGAAGTGAATTCCTTGCAACCAAGAATTTATATGAGGACTTATCGGAATTTTAAATGATTTCATCGTATTTCACAATTTTATTTTGTATTCCATAGATCTTTAAGGGATTCTTTTAGGAATTTCATTAATAGGCGATTAATGGGCTAGCATTATATACCACAATGTATTTGATATGATAAAACTTCGTCTGATTTGCGCACATTCGAGCATACTTTTTGATTAAATATTAAATTAATTTTACAAATTATAACTATAATAACAGGCAATACTTTTGTATGATACAACTATATTATAGGTTACATGTAACTATTGGTCTATCAATAATAAATTAATCAAATCAAGGAGATAAATGAAATTTCATGGAACTTGATTGGAATTCACGAAATTTAAAGGTTTTTATTTTTAGAAAGACAAAAACTGGAGGAAAAGACATATAAATACAAGGCAAATAAATTCCCAAGAAGAATATTATATTAGGGTTACCGCAAAACTTCCTTAAAAATTTTCCGAATTTTTCCTTGACCATTTTTTCATTTTCCATGACCATTAATATTCAAATACCAGAGTGTTAAACTCATAACATTTTTAACCTCAAACATTTTATCGACGGAATCAAACCATTTCAAATTAAAATAAAAAAATTTCAAATTGTTTCTGCTTGGCAGTTATTGAAAGCTATGGAAATTCCCTGAGTTTTGCAAGATTTTTTTCTCAATCCCTGAACTTTCACCAACCAATAAAATTCCTTGACTGTCTTTTAAAATTTTTGTTAGCTAGCTTTCTTTTCCACTCATCAAGTAATACATTTCTGTACAATTACTGCGAGTTATTCGTTTCAACTTCGAATTTACCCCCCCACCCCCTCCACCCTACCGTAATGAGTTGTTACGAAATATGTCTCCTCACTTGAGGTGTTACGTAATTTTTGTTTTAATCGTAAAAAACAATAATTTTTTTTTAAATTGTTGAAAACCATAAAAGGTAAGAAGAAAAATAAATAGACTAAAGTTGTTCACCCAAAGAGGACCTACAAATTTGTTATTGATTATGTTTTGGTAGGATGCGTATTTTTTCTTCAAATCGTAAAAAACAACATTGAAAATAAATTAATTTTTTGGAAAAAACGACATAAGGTGCAATCTCAATATCAGTGCATATTATGAAATGTAATAATATAAATTTATTGAAACGATACATTTTTTAGGGTAGCTCAGAAGTAAGATTATTACAAAATAAAGTAAAAATATTAAAGTAATCAGGAAAACTAAAATTTGTACCTTATTTTGCAATATCTTAATAAGCAGTCACTGACCGAGGTACAGAAATAAATATAATATACATTTGATATAACAGAGTTGAACTCAATGTAGAAAAGTTCGTACTTTGGACTAAATCGAGTGCGAAGCAAGAGGTACGTGATGAGAATGTGCCCGTTAAAGCCAAAGGAGCCTTAATAAAAGAGAATTCAAAATCACCAAATGACAGTTGTCGATGCTTTGACCTTTAATTTTAAAAGGTCTGTGGACAAATATGGATGAAGTATAAAGACCGAGCGCGCAGCGCGCGATGAGAATGTGCCAGCGTAGCGGGCAGATTTGTTTCGTTAGTTTTGTTACAAGTTAGGAAACATAAACTCTGATAGGAATCGGGAATGGTGACTTTCGTTATTAGACAATGTGTGCGTGTGTTTTTTTTAATTTTGGTAACAAAATTTTCAAGGATGAAAGATTGCTAGGTTTAGCAAAGTTTGAGATTTTTCGTAACCTTGGTTAGAAGCTGCATAACAGAAAGTCTGCGAGGAATCGAAATGGTTGACTTTTTTTGTTAGAAAATGTGTGTTTTTTAAAAATTTAAATCTTGGTGACGAATTTTCCAGAAAGAAATGTTCCTAGGTTTCGTAAATGCTCCGTTTTTTGTTAGTTTTGTGACAAGTAATGTAACGAAAATTCCTACAGGAATCGAAAAGGGTGAATTTTGTTGTTATAAAATGTGTTTTGTTATTTAAATCTTAGTGAGAGCTTTTCAATAAAGAAATTTTGTAAAGAAAAAACAAAGAAAAAATGTTGGGCTTACTTAAAAATTTTCAAGAAAGAAAGTTTACTAGGTTTAGCTACTGTTGAGATTTCCTGAGTGTTGACATTTTTGTTGGTAAAGGTATTATCTTATATTACGCTTGCTTACAAATTTTCATGAAAGCAAGTTTGCTTGGTTACACGAATGTTTATTTTGTTGTTAGTTTTGTTACAAGTTAGGAAACATAAACTCTAATAGGAATCGGAAATAGTGACTTTCGTTGATAGCAAATGCTTTTTTTAATTAAATTTTGGTAACCAATTTTCAAGAAAGAAAGATTGCTAGGTTGTGCAAAGTCTAAGATTTTTCGTAACCTTGCTAAGAAGTTATGCAACAAAAATTCTGAGAGGAATCGAAAAGATTGAGTTTTGTTGTTAGAAAATGTGTTTCTTTATTTAAATCTTGGTAAAGAATTTTCGAGAAAGAAATTTTCCTAGGTTTCGTAAATGTTTCGTTTTTTTCAGTTTGGTTACAATTTATGTAACACAAATTCTGAGAGGAATCGAAAAGGATGTCTTTTGCTGTTAGGAAATGTGTTTTGTTATTTAAATATTCGCAACCAATTTTCAGGAAAGAAAGTTTTCTGGGTTTCGCATACTTTCATATTTTTTGTTAGTTCTGTTAAAGGTTATTTAACAGAAATTCTGAGAGGAAACGAAAAGAGTAACTTTTTTGTTGGTAATGGTGTTACCTTATGTTATGCTTGCATACAAATTTTCAAGAAAGCCAACGTGCTGGGTTTCACGAATATTCAGGTTTTTGTTACTTTTTTTACAAGTTACGTAACAAAACTTCTAAAACATAGGTTGTTTTGTTAGTTTGATATTGCTGATAAATGTAAGCGAGAAGGATTCAGAATTTGAAAAAGTTTTAGAGGTTTAAATTTTGCGTTTTGCAATAAACGATGGAAGAGCGACAACTCGGCGGGGAATTGCCTACTCCGGAAGATGAAGTCTGTCGCTTAAAAGCACACACTGTCTTAACGCTTGATACAGGTGCAAGTGTCCGGTAAAACTCAATCCTTATTGCTTAATTTGGCCTATCTATTAGGGGTCTCACCGGGACCGAGTGCCATGTCTGCGATGGACTCAATACGACGATCCGGCAAAAATCTCGTAAACCCTCAGGACACGGAGCGACCGAAGGTCAACCGCCTTCTATATTTTCCACGCAAGTGTTTTAGAATTTTATTGACACGCAGGGATGCTTTTCAGACTATTATTCAGTCAAAGCTTGGCCCCTCCAAGAGCACCGATGATCAGCACGACCAGCTGAACAGCATATTCTAATTATGACCGTCGCAGCTCCTTTATAAGGTCCTTATACCTCTTAATTTTTAATTCTCTTTGACCGTGACGTTCTTGGCAGCCGGTGCCGAAAATTCAATAATGAATATAATTCGTTTCTCGAATTCTAGGAGAATTCTGTCAGAACTCGAATGTGGACAGAAACAATGGTCGAGACTATGAAGTTCCAGTATATTCGGAACATCTCATTTTCCATACTTGACTCTATTTCACTAGGAGCGTTTCGCAGAGCGGTAATAGGGCTAATTCCGTCAGAGTGACAGAGATGGAAATAAATCACTTAGTGTCCAGAACGGACGACTTAAGGGGGGAGTATAGTTAATTCGGTAAAAAAGCTATTTCTTTATATAAATGTACAACATCTCAAGAATAACATATACAAATTTCAAGCAAATCTGCTCTCCTTCCGGCAGCCGGACAGGTACACAAATTTAGGTCCCTAAATTGTTTTATTTGTCGGTGAGACATTGCACAGGTATAAGAAAACCTTTTAACATTCAGTATGTACGGACCTGCCATCGATGATTCTGCGTGATTATAAAAAAGTGAATATTTTTATTTTTTCATGTTTAAAACTTTAAACACGTTTTTCTCGAAACCACGTTTTCAAAGTCGGTGACGGTTGTAACTCAAAATCTACTGCATGGATCCTTTTGAAATTTGGTATACTATTTCTATACATAATTCATGAGGTAACATGGTCGAGTTTTTTAAATATTATCAATATTATTATTTATTTTACCATAACAAATTCGTTGATTTCTTAGCAAAAAAACGCGTTTTGACTTCAAAGTGTTTAAAGAAAAATATATAAAAAAAAGGAGAGCCATGTTACCTCGGAAAACATCTCACCTAACTAACCCACTTTGATTTTTTGATTTCGGATGATCCAGTGGTCAGTTAGAACTGTCACCGCAAAGTAACTTTTTTTTGAGGCGCCTTCGGAGACTTGCTGCCAACGGCCTATTTATTAATATTTTGCAGTGCAAATTAGTAAGAATATGGTTCAGATTTTGTATTATTATGTACCAATTTAAGAAATGAACCATAATTACCTGTATCGCTTGAAAAAATTCTTGAAAATGTGCCTTTTTTTGACCGAATTAACTATACTCCCCCCTAATTATAGGCGCTCTTGACAATTACGACCTCTTCCGGAAAGATGATTCGACTAGCGTTTCCTGTAATTTTCCCCATACTCCCTCACATCTATAACTCTTCTCTTCAAGTAGGACTTTTCCCTGTACTATGGAAAAAGCATTTATCCTCGCTATACCCAAGGTTTCTGAGGCTTTCGGACTGAACAGAGTACACTAACGACCTCCCGGAAAGTTACATCAATACTTTTGATCACAACCTTATTTTACATAAACTTCTTCAATTTAATTTATTAAACACCACAATTTCTTGGCCCAAATCCCACTTGCAATGTCGTATTCAACAAGTTTTTGATGACAGGGGTGAGTTGTTCGATTGGGTGGGGCACTAAACAATAGGTTAACTATTATTGGGCATTGGAATTATTATTGAGCAGTCCTCTTCCCCGTCCCCTGCTACATTAGCGTCCTTCCCTCAGCTCAAGATTCATAGCCTTGACTTTGCCTTAGTTGATTTAATAAAGGATCTAGGGTACATACTAAACCGTACTCTCTCCTGGAAGGATCAAATTCTTGAAATCTCGAGGAATACCTTCAACGTACTCCAAAAGCTTGAAAATAACAAGGAATCCTTGCCAACATCAACTCAGATTCTTCTTGTTAAGCGTCTTAACCTTTCGTTTTTTGATTATGGGTGTATGATGTACGACGATATCACGAATGAACTGAATGCTCAACTCGAACGAGCAGTTAATTCCTGCATACAATTCACCTGTGATGTACCAAAATATGAACACTTCACACTATATTAGCAACGAGTGAGAGTTTTTAATGTGACTGAGAGATGACAATTTTTTTAGTGGCAATGTAATTTACAATCTCTTTTATAATAATAGTTCCGCGTCACAAATCTTCTAAATTGCAAAGATCTTTCAAGGTGAGTGGAAAACGTCTTTAGAACAATGTACTAGAATCTGTTAGATTTAACTTAAAAAATTGACTTGCTCACTCTTCCATTTTTACAGAGTTATCTTTCAATTAATCCTTACAAACTAACATCCATCCATCCTTTATCTCTCTGACCGCTCGCCCTTATCGCCTTGCTTTCCTCGCTCTGCCTCGCATTCATGTCTCTACTTATTCGCCTTGCCTCGCATTGCCAAACTCTTCCTCCATTGTTACTTTCTAATACTTACCTACTATTTCAAATATTTACAACAAACTTTTATCTACTTCCTTTCCTCTTCAAATACTTCCCTTGTCCATTTCTTTTCCTCCTTCCTTCTCTTCTTCTCCATCTTACACAACACCCCCTTCACCCATGCTACCGCCCTTTTGCTCCTTCTTTCATGCATCAATACCTCCATGCTTATCTCACTCCTTTCCACTCCTTTCCACCCAATTGTAATCTAACAACCAGTTTTCCACCCTTGCATATCCCTTTCCATACAATCAACACATCCTCTTTTCTCTATGAAGCTATAAGCTCCTGACTTCCTTTCTCTCCTCCCCTGTTGCCTTCTCTGTCTCCATGCCAGTTTTTTTGACCATCTAATACACCTTTATCCCTTCTTCGTGCACCCTTCTCACTTAATCCAACTGCAGCCCATTTGTTCTGAGATACCTTTTTCTTTCAACCTTCATCTTCCCACCCCTCTCCTATCCCTGTGACTACACCCAAACTCGTTCTCCCAGTCTCTCTTCTGACAATATAATTAGGTGTATTCCTTGCCGACCCAAGTGTTCACTTTACATACCTTTAGTCGATACAATAGCACACTCATCACTAGCGTGTCGAACATTTTCATTCTTCTTTCAAAATCATCTGAAAACAACTTCTTTCCCAACGCCCATACCTGTCTCATCACCACATTTGCCCCGCTAACTCTCTCTCTTTTGTGTGACCATCTACTCTCCCATTCCTCTGAAACAGGAAGCCTAGGTACACAAACTCTTTCACCTCTTGCACCTTCTTTCCCTTCCGCTTCCAATCACCTCCCCTCATCCTTTCACCTCCTTTCCTGAACACTATAACCTTGGACTTCTCCGCATTCAGTTCTAACCTATTCTTATCCAGGTATCGTGTCAACCTCTTCATCATCTCCTTAAAGGCCTTCTCGCTTTTTGCCAGCAAAACTATATCATCTGCATACGCGAGTGACCATATCCTAACTCCTTCTACCTTGATTCCTCCTACCACTCCGGCTTCTCGCTTACTCACTATGTCCGCGATTAAAACCTAAAAGAACGTTGAGCTAAGTAAACTCCCTCACCTCAACACCCTTTCCATCCAGAACCCCTCCGAAATGCCCTTCCCTTCTCAACCCCTTCCTTTCGTCTATTCACATTACTCCCTCACCCTCTCGATCAGGTCTCTCTCCACTCACCTCTCCTCCATCGCCTCCAACAACCTCCCCCTATCCACCGAAGGGAGCGCACCATTAAAGCCACAAAAAAAGCGTACATTTTCGACCCCTTTTTCGCTAATTCTCTATACACCACGTGCAGCAAAATATAAATATTGTCAATGGCGCTCCCACCCGCTAGGAATTCTCCCTGCATCTCCAGTAATATCCCTTCTCCCTCTACATCCTTCCGCAGCCTCTCCGACAACACCATCGCGTATATTTTGTACATCGCATTTATTAGCATAATCCTCTATAACTTTCCTGCTTTTCCCAATCTACTTTCTTATACAGTGGCACTGTCAACCCCTCCCTCCAACCTCCTGGGAATCCCTTCATACTTCTCTCACTACCTCCTACGACCTCTCCCTAACCGCTTGTGTACAAAAAAAGCCACGCTTCGTTATGTACTCCGTCCATAGCTACTGCCTTTGCCCTTTTTATCTTCCTTATCTGTTTCTCTATCTGCTCGTCATTCGAATCCATCTCCTCTCCCCCCCTTGCTCTCCTACTCCCATCATCCCTCTCCTTCCGATCTGAGCCCTAAAACGATTTCTCAGCAAACTCCCTCCACTCCGCATTCTCTATTTTCTCGCTTATCCGCACCCTACTCTTTCGAAACCTGTATATTATATTTACACATTTCCTTCTATTTTAACTGCTCTAAACTCCTTTCCCAAATCTTTCTCTTCTCTCTGTTCATTCTTTTTACACATCACCCTAAATTCTTTCCTCATCTCTACATACTTCTTCTTCTTCGCAGTTCCCTCCTTCCACTTCCTGCACTTCCTTCTCGCCTTCCCTTTTATCTTCTTACATTCTCTATCCTACTGCGGTTCCACCATTCCCTTCTTTTTCTTTCAACCTTGCATTTTCCTGACCACATAGTCTTTTACCGATACTCCCACCTTACTCACATACGTGTATTCTCTCTTTTCAATCAAGCGCCTTAAAATCTCCCCTCCTTATTTATTACTTTATCCTTCGATCTTATTTAAAAACTCTCTCCTTCCCTGTAGATGCTCTCTTTTCTTCCCTCTCTCGCATTGAAGCCCCCCCCCCCCAATACCAGCATACCTTCCTCTCTTTCGCCTAGCAAGTCTTTCACCCTTTCTATAATCATTACCACCCCATACCTATTATACACTGACACAAACTTGCACGTTACCGCTCCTATCTTTACTGCCCTTATTTGCACCCTCTTCCCCCTCTCTCCCGGCATAAACTTCTTCTTTCAATTTATCCCTAACCCAGTTATAATTTCCCCACTAGCCCAGCCTTTCTTCTTTACCCTGACCGCCTCCTGGTGCCTCTACCCATACCCATCTGGTAGTCGATAAAAACTCTCTTATTCTTATTGTATTTTTATTCCGCATTCCCCCCAACTTGTATTTCCAGCTCTCTGATTCCAGAGACGCCACTTCATTCTCCTTTTTTCCTTCTATTCTAACTTTACCTACCTTGTTCGTAGCTCGTAGCTCTGTAGCAGGTCTTCCACCCCTCTCTTCCTTTCCCGCCCCTTAGCTTCAACCCTCTTGTCACAATATTATTTCTCCATCCTGCCTTCAGTTTTCTTTCTATTCTCAATCACATTGTCCTTATCCTTTCCCTATCCGCCACCTCCTCCTTCTCGTGCCTACGCTCTTCTACTTTCTCTTCTATCATGTTCTCTACCCTCTACCAAATCCCTTTCTGCCTGTCCTCTCCCCTGCCACCTACTTCCATGTCAACCTGCCCTCTATCTTCTCGAAAATTAGTATTATAACAATTCAATTTTACAATCCCAGATAGAAATTTTTCGGCATACTAACTGCACAGTGCCGGTAGGCTTTGCGGATAGATAAGCAGTCCATTTCGGTAGACTTTGAGGCAGATGCGGATGCGTAAGTTGCTCATTACCCCATCAGGCCCTGCCGGGACGGCATGCTGGCATCCTGCCGTTAGCATATGTCGTACCATCGAGCTTGCACTTTGCAGTTATCCTGCTCGCATAAACTGAAAGAAATAAAGCGTTACTAGGGTGAAGAAATCTCGTTTATTTGAACCGTTTACTTTTGTTCGTAAAAGGTTTCGCAATAATGCTAACGAAAACGGCCCGAGACAAAGAGTGAGGTTATAATCAGTCTTTTGCTTTTGTCGAATAATGTACTTACTACGAGTTCGTTCATCCAAATTTTTCTTCTTTAGTAATCGCTCTCACAATAAGGGGTTATCACTATGCTTCCTCGCACACTCAATAAATATAATAAGGAAACAAAAAATACCCAAACACAACAATTCGAAAGCACGCAATTTGTAAAACAGTGACACTGCGACAAGACACTGCCGAACCGGCAGGTGGGTCCCGGGGAGAGCCGGGTTCAGTTAAATCCAATCACGTGACAAAAGGCAGAATACAACCGCGCAAGTTGAAATATCCTCATCATGACATTTATTATACGCTTATCGATTACGTTATTGCTCATATTCTTTTCCATCTATTCATCCCCATAAAAACTGCGAGATTCGATAGGAACTTTTCTTCGCAATCAATGATTTTTATATTCTGTGTTCTCTGGGAAAAGTTATAAAATTTTAAGACTATACATAATTTTCCAAAGTTGAATGATGAGGCAAAACTATACAAAATATAATTTGAAGCTAGTTCTTTAAAAATATGAACAATATATTTGACTCATCTTCTATCACCTCAAAAAAAAAAAAACATTTTTCGAACAATTTAAATTCTTATGGAATTATGGATTCCTACCTAAAATTTTTTACGGGGTTTCAGCATTAATTTCTTTATCAATAATTTGAAAGAAATGAAACTGATCTTATTCTTGCATTCAAATAATATATTACGATATTTTCACTTTTTCATGCTTTTATTTATTCTTTTTTATAATTTTCATTTAATTATTTTTATCTTCTTTTTCATTCCCATTTAGATATTTTGGAGCTCAAATGAAAAAGTGTCCTGCAAATTTCATTGTTGGCTAATAATTATAATTATAATTATAATTTCTTGCACGATTTTTCAATTTCACAAATTCTTCCTCAAGGGTCATGCAATTTTTTGTCATATTCATTTGCCTATTATTCACAATTTGATCTTCTTCTTAGAATTTAATCATTTTTAGGGGGTAAAATGGCAAAGAATCATATACTGAATAATATCAATATTAATTATCAACAAATAAATATAATAAAACAAAAAGCATCCAGAGGCGAATGCTGTCACCTCCAACACTCGCGGCCGCTGTGTAAGTATAACAACAGTAAAAGACGAAATGCAAAGTACACCATGCTTCTAATTTTGTACCTACAGCATCATCACAAATGATTTTATACATCCTATTACGTTACCTAATTACATACTCATCTCATCAGTCACTTGACTTAGTCCGTGGCTCTGATGGAAAACCGGGTTCTTTTTGACCCGAGAACAAGTTAAAAAAAAATGATAACATCTGGGCTGCAGGAGCTGCAGTTACTGTAAGCTCACAAGATAAACTGCAGGCCATTTTTGCGATATGCTTACTAAATACATGTATTCTGTGTCAACGTGGCCTGATTCTGAGAACGCTCTGAGTCATCGACCTAATATTTGGGGCTGTACATTTTCCTAAGGTTCATATAATCTCCAGAAAGTCATCTCATAGTGAGGAAACTAATATTTTGGCTGAAAATATTAACTTTCTGAAACGGAGAAATGCTCGGACACAATCCAAGAGTAGAAGGATTTCGAGAAGGATAGGGTATATAGCAGAAGTTTTCTTGAAACACTTCTGCCACAAATTCTAAAACACCTGAACTTATGAATAGAAACGACAATTTTTCCGATTGATTAAAGTAAAACGCGTACAAATAAGCTACAAATTGAGAAGTCCCGAAAACTGCGACGACGAGAACAAAGACAGAACATATGACATGACATGTGGAATAGTCGCCAGCGACCGCAAGTCGCGCACCAATTCTGTGTAGTGCAATTTTTGACGCAGTTTTTTTGCAGCAACATTTTTTTGCAGCAGCAAAAGAAGATTGGAGAGGAAAATTGAACTATTTTTGAGTAAAGAAATATTGAGTTCGTTTCTTGCAGATCTGACTTACGGATTTTTACAGTTTTTACATGCATTAATTCAACAACAAAAAACACATGTTAAAATTACCAGATTTGAAATGCTTGATTTACAAAACTTCTAAATTTATTAAATGGCTGAAAAAATAACTTCCAAAGTTACCCAAATTACCAAATTTAAAATCCTAATAATACAAAATTGGGTTCTTTGCAAATTTATTTATCAATTTTATGTTTATTAATTGGGTTCTTTTCAAATTTTACATATAAAGTCTAAATTAACCAAGTGGCCAAAAACCAAATGACCCAAGTATCCACTTAAACAAATTTGAAAACCAAATATTCCAAAATTAGGTGCTTTGAAAATTGATTTATAAATTCTAAATATATCAAGTAGTCAAATATATAAATTTCTATAAACCAAATTAGAAATTGAAATATAAAAAAAATGAATTCTTTGAAAATTGGTACATTACCCTTTTCATCAAACTTTAAATTATAATGTTCCTCCAAAAATTGATTCTTTAAAAATTTATTTATAAATTCTCAAATTTATCAAGCAGTCAAATCAATAAATTTCTAAATACTTACTTTACCAAACTTGAAATCTTAATATTCCAAAAATGGATTCCTTAACAATTTATTTCTAAATAATAGATTCATCGATTGAAAAAAGAATAAATTCTAGACTGACCACATTTATAAAATTTTAGCTTCTAATATATATTCTAAAAATTGGATTTTTTCCAAATTTATTTCGAAATTCTAAATTTATCAAGTAGAAAAATGAATAATTTTTTAAATAAATTTCAAATTGTTACTCAAAAAATGGATTCGTAAAAAATGTGTTTATAAATCCTCAATTTATTAAGTAACCAAGTCAATAAATGTCAAAATAATTTTAAATTTGGTAAACAAATCATTTATTTTTCCACGTCATAAATTTAGAATTTCGAAATAAATTTGCAAAGAATTCAATTTTTGGAATATTTATTAGAAGTTCAAATTTGATAAATTTGGTACATTTAGAATTTCTTTTTTCAATAATGAGTCGGTTATTTGGAAATAAATGTTCAAAGCATCCATTTTTGGAATATTACAATTTCAAATTTGGCAAAGTGGGTATTTTGACATTTATTGATTTGTCTGCTTGATAAATTGAGAATTTGGAAATAAATTTTCAAAGAATCCATTTTCGGGGGAATATTATAATTTAAAATTTGGTGAAAATTGTACTGCACCAATTTTCAAGGAATCCATTTTTGGAATATTTCGATTTCAAATTTTGTACAGTAAGTAATTAAAAATGTATTTAATTGTCTGCTTAATATATTTAGAATTAATAAATAAATTTTTAAAGCACCCAATTTTGGAATATTAGTATTTCAAATTGGCTAAAGCGGATCATTTTGGAACTTATTGTTTTTTGGCCACTTGGTAAATTTAGGATCTATATATAAAATTTGCAAAGAATTTATTCATATGCTTGATAACATTATAGTTTGTAAATAAATTTGCAAAGAATCCATTTTTGAAGGAATATTGTAATTTTCAATTTGATAAAAGGGGTTATTTTCAAATTCATTCATTTCTCCACTTGATAAATTTAGAAGTTCGAAATAAATGTTCAAAGTATCTAATTTTTGAAATTTGTATCAGAATTTTTTTTATAAATAAATCTATTATTTTGACATTAATTTGTAATGTACGCAATTTTGAAATGTTATGATTTTAAATTTGGTACAGTGAGTAATTTAAAATCTATTGTTTTGGCTACTTGATAAAGAAGATTATAATTTCGAATGTTGTAAGAAAGGTAATTCTTAAATTCATTCATCTCTTCACTTGACAAATTTAGAATTTCGAAAAAAGTTTGAGAAGAATGAAATTTTTAGAATATTTATTAAATGTTCAAATTTGATAAAGTTGGTAAGGTTGAATTTTTTTGCAATTGATGAATCTATTATTTTAAAATGATTTTCAGATAATCCATGTTTGAAATATAACGATTTCCAATTTTGTATAGCGGATATTTTGAAATTGATCTATTTGGCTTTTTTATATATTTAGAATTTATAACTTAATTTTAAGAGCACCCAATTTTGAAATATTAGGATTTCAAATTGGCTAAAGTGGATACATTTGGCATTTATTTTGTTGGCCATTTGTCAAATTTATACATTATATATCAAATTTTCAAAGAATTTATTTATTCAACCACTTGATAAATTTCGAATTTGTAAATGAATTTGCAAAGGACTCAATTTTGAAATTTTAGAATTTATTTGTTGGCCAACTGATGAACCTATAATTTATAAATAAATTTTCAAAGGACCCAATTTTTGAATATTAGGATTTCAAATTTGGTAATGTGGGATATTTTTGAATGTTACTTATTTGGATACGTGATAAATCTAGAATTTTTGTAATTACAGAACTCTAAATTTGAGAAATTTGGCAATTTGAACATTTATTTCTTTGGCAAAGTGATGTATGTAGAAACTGCGTAAATTCGCAAGTCAGATCTGCAAGAAACGAGCTCCATATTTCTTTACTCAAACGGAGTTCAATTTTCTTTTTTTATTTACTTTTATTGCAAGTTTTGTATCTAATGTGGAAACTACCTTGTGGATAGCTAATGCATCAAAAATGGTATGATACAAAATTGGCGCGCAACTTGCGGTCGCTGGCAACTGTCCCTCATGTCATATGCTCTGTCTTTGTTCACGTCGTCACAGTTGTCGGCACTTTTCAATTTTCAGCTTATTTGTGCGCGCTTTACAGTAATGAATCAAGAAATTTTCGTTTATGTTCATAAATTAGGGTGTTTTAGAATGTGTGGGAGACTCCGCGAATAATTAGTTAGAGTCAGGATTCTGCGTAAAAAATAAGTTTGTAGGTATTATTGAGGCACACTTCTGCTATCTACCCTATTCTTTTTTACATCCGTCTGCTCTCGAAGTTTCTCCGAACATTTCTCCGCTTCAGAAAATTGATACTTGGGGCAAAATATTGTTTTCCCCAGCTTCAGAGGGACTTACTGGAGAATAAATTAACCCCAGGAAAACGAAAAATCCCAAATATTAGGTCAGTTTTCTTGATTACATTCTAAAGGTCAGTCGTTAAGTTATATATGGGACTAGCGCCGTACATAAAAAATTCGAAGTCTGATTAACCAACACCTTTAAGTTTTCTAATAATATCCGCTATCCCTACCACTAGCTTATATTAGCACATGTAACCGAAAGCTGAATGGTACCTGTGCGATGTGTCTTAAACGTTAACTCTTGTATACCGTGCGACCTCTCAAACTGTGCAGCCTCATCCTTGCATGCGGTGTTCTACAAGGATGTACGAACCCTTTCCCTATCTGCTCGTGGGAATGAGTAGAGTACCCGACAATGGGTTGGCAAACAGAGCCGCTCACCCTAGAGTTCAAGGCGCTGGAAATAATTTAGATGGAAACACGACGAGGAACCGGCAAAACGCTCGCATTGAGTGGACGAATCGATTAAAGTTTATCATTTCAATTTCATGACTAAAGTCAGACAGGATTTCTGGAAAAAATGGTACCGAGAATATCTGAGCGAATTACAAACTCGTCACAAATGGCAAAACCCTACAGCTGAGTTGAAGGTCGGGTCAGTGATAATTTTAATGGAGGACAATCTTGGATGTTCGAGGAGTCCACTAGGTGTGATCGTTGAGGTATTCCCGGGAAGCGACGACGTGGCAAGAGTATCATCAGTCAAGACGGCTACCGGAATCTACAAACGCAACATGACACGACTATTTTTGTTGCCAGCGGCGTGATGACACGTATTTACCCTAGTCTTAATTACTTTGTTTCTACGAAAACTATTACTTAATTTACCAAAGCAGTCAATCCAAACAAAAACTACATTTGTCCTTTTAATCGCTTTCAAAGCTTCATTCCAAAGCTATGTATATAAATTCAAATCTTATTGATGAGTTGAACATTCCATTCATTTTATCAAATGTATATACGTTCTTATGTTTCTTGTTGTGTACATATGTTCTGCGATAGTCACTTGTCTGTGCTTCAAGGTCACTTTGCAACCTTTTGCCGGATATTAAAGCTTATCTGTAAGTGTGTGAGAGAGAGAGAAGAATGAACGAATGCAGGAATCGAGTAGAGTCTGGCTGTCGTTGGTCAGTCTTTGTAGTTCGGCTAACGCGTGTGGAGCTCCCTCGTGTTCAGTCATCGAGTTTGATTTCAATTTCCACTACCTTCAGGTAGTCGCATTCAAAACTTTTTCCACTACCTTCGGGTGGTCGCATTCGAAACATTTTCCACTATCAACGGGTAGTCGCAATCATATCTTTGTCCACTATTTCAAGACAGTCGCATCGTGATTCTTATAACCAACTACTGGTTAAGAAGTTTATTCTTTGAACGCTTCGAGGAACGCAAATCACCGAATGTGCGGGACGTGTGTGTGTGGCGTGCAACGGTTTTCTTTCGCGTCTCACTTTGAGATTTGTACTTTTCATTTGAGTTAATAAATTAGGGGTTTTTATGCCGTATGGTTTTTTTCCTCGAAGTAGTGTTTTTTCATTTTAAACTGATCATCTTAATCTAGTGCAGTACGGAATTACATCTATTATCTTCAAAAATTAAACTAACTCGTTGAGCCACCTAGGGCGAAACGAGAATGAAAGATTCTCTTTTCGTTTGAGAATTAAACAACTGTGCACGTGTACAGTTGTACAAATGCCGCCTGGACACGTGCACAGTTGGATACAAATAACTGGAAATGCAATTTATTTCATTTCATTAATTGCATTAATAAATTGGTAAAAGCTTGAGCTTGTCGAGCGAGCTTAGATTTCGCTTTTTAGTACACCACGAACGTCATGAACATGGTACTAACGGGGAAGTGGTGCTGACGATCGCTTGTCTCAATGCAAGCACATTTACACCAAAGCGGCTCACCTACATAAATTTTCGAAGCTCTGTAAGTCCCAGAATACGTATCGGATACAAAAAGTTTATGCGACTTCTTGAATTATTTTTACTGTTCTATCCATCCCTACAAGGATAAGGATAACTCGCGGGACACTCTGTATAAAGTTAAATATGTGTTCGTATGTCGCCGCATCAAATGCAAACGCAGGCATGAATTATCACCACACTTCGCATGTACACTCCTGAGAAACTCTTACATGTTTGTACGGTATCTTAGATTGTAATTGTCAATGGGACAGCGAAGCGGCCCCACCGCGGCTACCTAGTGCGACAGCTAGTTAGAAATAAAGTAAAAATCTAAAGTAAAAAATATAAAAAATTAGCGATAAAATATATCAATTACATTTTTATAAAAGCATTTTTAAATTGTACAGATTCATAAATTTAAGAATGACAATGAAAATAAAAATGAAAAAAGTAATAAAGATAAGGGAAGGTAATGATAATCAAGATAAAAGTACAAATAAAAATTAGAATAAGGAACTAAATCAAAATGAAAACTTCTCGTAGCGATTGGTCGAATTCAATGGTAATAGTAAAAAGGCCAAATAGGAAATATAGGTTTTTTTGAGATTTCACAAAAGTTGAAAAGGTGTCTGAAGAGGATGTATATCTAATGCTAATAATTGCAGAAATTTTAGGCGCGTTGAGGTTAGCGAAATACATTTTGAAAATAGATCTTCACCTAGCGTATCGTCAGATACATATGGACCTATCATCATGGCATTGAGGTAACAAAATATATTCGGTTTCATAAAAGGTGTTATTAATTTGTACATCAAGCGCAGGAATGCAGCAGGAAAGTTTGTTAACACAAATCGCTTTCGCGTATACTAATGAACGATTCCATGTCAAATCATTTAAAGAAATTTAGCTATTGTTAGTGATGTTGATGAAAATTCTAGTATCCGTTCTCTTAGGTGTTGAAAGAAAAACCTTAAAATAATGTTTGAGAAATTCAAGAAACTTGGGAGATATTAAAAATTGAAAATTTTGGTCCTCTTTTTTAGCTTACATAACTTTGGCTATTTTAATGATATTAAGGTGTTTTTGTAATTATTCCGAATAAGACGATGTATATTTTTTTAATTTCAAAAACTTGATGGATTTTTCAAAAACAAATGTTTAAACTCAATTTCTGAAAAAAATCCACTTTTTACTCTATTTCATCTATATATACATAGCTTAGAATGTCCTCTATAAGCTCTGTAAATATTAGAATGGGATCTTTCTTAGATTTAGAGAAATAATAATAAACATACGCCGAAACGATGCACACGATGTGCAAAACCATATAAAAGATAGACGAACAATAGACGAATATTATACTCGTATGCACGAACTTCAAGGTTGAGACTCTCGGGCGCTGGGCACACTATGCCATGACGTACGTTCTTAGTTATTTCTTGAAAATTAAGAGAGATCCAATTTTGATATTTACAGAGCTTTTAGAAGATATTGTAAGCTGTCGATGCAAAAAAAGAAAAGAAAAGAGAATGTAGATTTTTTTCAGAAATTCAGTTTAAATAATTGATTTTGAAAAATCCAATAAGTTTTTGAAATTATTTGTTCAACAAATATTTCTTCAAAACTGCGTCTTATTACGAATAATTTAAAGAGAATGTACCTCAATAGCATGCAAATCGCCAAAGTTATGAAAGTTGAAAGAAAGGACAAAAATGTTCAATTTTGAATATATAACTAAGTAAGTTTGAACAATAGCTGAAATTCTTCAAATGATTTGACATGGAATTGCTCATCTGTATACGCGAATGCTATTTGGGTTAAAAAGCTCTCCTGCTTCATCCATGTGCTTAATTTACAAATTGATAACATCTTTTATGAAACCAAATGTATTTTTTTTACCTCTGTTAACCATAAATTAATATTTTATGAACAAAAGTCTCAGTTGGTTACTCGAGTATTGGAGCAAACTCTGGTACGCGTTCATTTACGTAATGGATTCAAATAATCAGAAGGCCGACATTTATAGAATAGAGTTAGTTTATTGAATGTACTAATAGTTAAGTAAAGTTTGACAATTCATCGCGCTCAATTGGTTCAATCGAAACGTTACACATTAGATTAATAGTCGCTCTTAAATTTCGGTCTCGCACGGAATATGCGCTTGCTCGCTTTACACACACGGTACTGACGCTCGTTCCACTCACGCACACACAAACCACCTACTTCGTCCCGGTCGGTACAAAGGATCGAATACGTAATCAGCCGTTTGACGCTATCACCTCGATGACATTATAATTGTTTCAAAAACATTTTATGAGCATTAACAATTTTAAAAACTAGTTATATGTGTAGATAAATTAAACTATGCAGATTTAACTATTAGTTTCGATAAATGAGAATTCTTATGTGCTGAGGGAAGTTTCCACAGATTATAGAGCCTCTACCAAAATTGTTAAAGCAAGAAGTAAAGTGGGAATGAACTGACAAACTAACTAGCTTGCATGTTCGAAATGTTTAAGTATTTTTTAATTTCAAAAGCTCTACTGCATTCAAGAAATATTGTATAAGGAGATAAATATGAATATCCATTTTTGCAGTTCTCAATAAAACATTGAGATTATAGTACTTGTCTTGGGGCAAGTGAAAATCCACGGCGTTAGGCTGACTGTGGAGCATCAGTGAATTAGAAAGCTTCGTGATCAGTTTAAATCTTTTCGACCCTTCGATGTAAACGCGTTAAAATAACCAAGAAGCTGTTCTGTTTGAAATACGAATTAATAAGAGACGCTTTGCCAGCTATCCTTTGGCAGGCTCCGATGTCAAATCCTTGTACAATCGTTCTTTCTTCACTATGTCAAGGTAGGCAACTAAAGGACAGTCAACTTTTCTTAATAGTGTTTTCCGCTAGTTATTCAACAAGAGTAACGTCGATGAAGCTCGTGGCTGTGCGAAATGGCCTTTTAAACATGTGAATATTACTTCGCCGAATATTACTTCAACATTAATTAATTTCTAAATTTTGTAGTTATTAGCAATCAATATTTTCTATAAAAAGCTGCCTTTTTTGGAAGTGAGGCAGCTCAGATCTTGATTTAAATATGATCCTTATTTAATAATTATCTTTTTAGCTCTACATACTTAAGGGGATGCTTCGGTTACTACTTTAACTTAGCGCTCTACAATCTATGTGTACCACGAAATTGTTTGTATTCGAGGTTTTTTGCATCCTGGTCATCTGGTAAAAGTTCTAACTTTTTGGCGCTATAATTTTTCAATATAGGTATTTCAATAATATTCAAGTCATTCCAAAATATTATATCCGATTATATTGTGCACCGAAGTTTGACTTCTGGTACGATAAATCGTCCAGCTGATTGTATCTTGTGTTCAGTGATAGCGTTATCAAAGTGAGTCCAGAATAGGCAATTCACAACCGACATGAACATTAACATATGTTCTACGTACGTCGTACGTCGTACCTGAATGCGCGCGCATCGTATTGCCAACTGTCTTGAATTTTTGTAGCGTTTACACTTTTCACTGTTCTCCTGATTCAAAATGAAAAAATCGCTCCCTTTCATGAGTTTTGTATCAAAGTAAGGTTATTTTAATGTAAACTATTAGAGATATTACAATTTTATTAAAAATAATAAATTTATATTTATCAAAACGTGAACTCCACAAAACGCAAGGCAGTTGGTAATACCATGCGCGCGCATCCAGGTACAACGTACGACATTTGTCGGACATAAGTCAATGTTTGTGTCGGCTGTGAATTACCAATTCTGGACTCACTGCCAGGAATAGCAAAAAATCTCACATTGGAACAATTACCTTGTAACGCAAGGGCAGTAGAGTGACATGTTAATGTAGTAACCGAAGCATCCTCTAAAGTATGTGGGCTCAGAGAAAAGATAACTGTATAAGGGCCATTTTTTCAATTGAAATTTGAGATGCGTTACTTCCGAAGGTGACTGCCACAATACATTTTTGTATTTATTTTATGCTTAACAGCAATTTTTACTATCTTTGATTGAGGAGGTAAAAGATAATAATTGATTTTTAAAAATTCAACAATAAATTCAGCTGATCCGAAACTAACAGTTTTTTGCTATTAGAAATCGAGATCCATTACCACTTTAAATTTTTGTGACAATTGAAATCCCGAAAAGAAAAGATAGCCGAGAGGAACTTGGAAGAAGTGGAAGTTGAAGTGAAAGCAAAAAAGTTATCTAATCGCTTTCGCTGTGCAATCTTCCTCCATCTATCCGCCCTTTCACTTTCCTCTACCCGTCCGCCATCTTACCACAGTCCACTTTTCCGTCATCTGAATTTCTTCCTCCTGATAGAGAGCATACTGGTTTCCTTTCCAACTTCTATTATTTTAGCCAGCGATGCGCAAATTTTTCCGTCTATAGCGCTTCATTGTCTCTTCCCTCCTCTCCTTTAATTACTTCTCCTCTATTCAAACGGGGAACGTATCAATCTCTCGGGATATCGGTGTCATATTCCAAGGATATCGAGATTTTCGCCCTGTAGGATTTCCGAAAAATATCATGTGCGGGAAAAATACAATATTTGGAATGCATATTAATTTAAATATGTAGAATGACTTGAAACATGTAGATTCATAAAAATCCGTTTCAAAAATATTATCTTTATTCAAATCTCAAATATTCGATTTCTTTCGGATTCTATCATATAAAAATTATAAAAAGATTGACACTGTAATTTATTTTCATTAACAATATCAACCAACTTAAAATTAAATCAGTTAACTTTTTAAACATTTAACAGTTGGCTGTTATTGCACCTGTAACCTCTAAATGTTGCGAGAAATACCTAATATTATTAAATGTACATAAAATTGGGGCCGTAATGGGATATTCTCAAGGAATTATGAGATATCCTTGGGGCATTCCAGGGATATCGACATTACCGCCCTGTAGGACATCACTTGCAATTTCCGTAGGATATCCTAGGATGTGTCACGGTTAACCTAAGCAATAAAAGAAATTTCCCGCCGATGTCTAATGCTATAAGGGATCTATTAAAGAGTAAGGAACTTATCGTTACTTATAATATTTAAAAATCTGATTTTTACGACAGACCTTGTTTCATTAAAGTACCTCAAAGTTGATGCATATAAAACTTCTTGACTCGAGACGAAATCAAGTGAACTTTGATATTAATACATTTTTTTAAAGATTAAGGGATCCTCACAGCAATAGGATATCCCACTTGATCCCATTTATATGCCGGGTGGGACATAAATATCTGGGATGACTCGAGACAGAAATGGGATCAAATGGGACATCCCTGTATATCCTATTGATGTGAGGGAAGTTATGGGTATTTTTAATCATTTTTAAATTATTTTTATGGTGGGTGGGGCACCCTGTCAAAGCACTAACTAATATTGTATTTAAAAATATATTAATTTTCACTTTTAAATGAAAATAAAAAACCATTAATGCATTCTCTATGGGAAAGCAAATATATTTGCTAATTAATTATAATGAGGAAGCAAAGTGCTCATTAAAGGACCAACATGCAATTACAAGTATGAATAAAAACAAAGTGGAAACACCCGAAATGAAATTCATAGTTAGTTTATATATATTAAGACTTAGATACTGTGCTTCAAGCGATCTACTGAATAACTCCCAGTGGTGAATTTCGGAAACACCAACACCTTCTGAGACTAAAAATTTGATTACAGATCGCACTTCACAATTGGACACGCTAGTAAGGGGAAGCCGTCATCTCAGCAGCAAGACTGTCACTTTCCTTGAAGTTCAAGTTTCACGGCCGTGCGATCAACTTATTATGAAACTGACGACAAAGAATTCCAGCGATGCTAGAACGAAATGCTTGGAGACGTCAATCATGAAAAACAACAACTTGTCCGCAACAACAATATACAAGACACAGAGAATTTATCCGAATTGATTTATGACCTGGTAACCCTACACAACCAATAAACGATACATTCCAACCGATTGCCGTTGAGTTGTAAATTCAGGCAGCAACGGTGGGATGAATCCAAACTGAATCAAGTTCATACCGGCCAGAAGTCGCAAGTATAACAATATTGACGTGCTCCCGTGTGAAGCACATCGCAGGGAGATCGTGAATGAAACAGTCCGAGTACAGGACTCGTAAATCAATTTTCAAAAAAAAAGTAAACTGCCAATGAAACAGTCAAATTCTCAACCATAAACATAAACTCTGAAGTAAAATGATGAATCTTCAACCAGGGACATGAATTCTCAACAAAACCGTCAAACTCCAAACTGAGCAGTTGCATACTCAAGAAAAGTTATTAAGGATGAATCATTATCATATCATCGTACTCGAGTCATAAATTCGAACACCAATGAAGAACATAATCCAAAACTCGATCAAAAGATGCAGACAACTACAACGTGGACACATATCAGTGCTCGCAAGCAGATAATGTTGTAGAGATTCGATGAGTTGAACCATTCCTACAACTTGAGTGATACGACTCCGCGATACCAGCCGTATGAGTTTACTCATGAAGAAAGCGTCGCAGAGATGTAACAAGTATATACCACTCCATGGAACTGAATCAATCGAGAAAATGTTTCTTTCAAATTACATAGATAGTCACAACAGGTCAGCTTATTTCGAATTATTCCAGCAGCGAATCGATAAACGGACTTTACAAAGTCGGCTTAGTGACACGTAGAAGAAGATGGAAGACTCGAAGAAAACGTGGTTTGACACATTGCAATTCAGACGTCATCCTGAGACTGAATATTTTTTTGATTCGAAAGTTTCAAAAACGAAAAGTGGCAGTTGTACTCCCCTCTCCCTCACAAAATCAAATCTAGTT
Source organism: Andricus grossulariae (assembly GCA_011634705.1). Lineage (NCBI taxonomy): Eukaryota > Metazoa > Arthropoda > Insecta > Hymenoptera > Cynipidae > Andricus > Andricus grossulariae. The sequence goes on from JAABKJ010003845.1 coordinate 23,857, forward strand.
TTATGGAACGGAGTTTCACTCAATGACATTCTTAAAGAATAAAATCCTTTATTATTACCAATTGAAAATTCTGCCCTTTAATGTTTCGAAGTGATCCATTGCTCATTGATGATTTATTCAATGATCCCCTCATGAGCATGCGCTTAAGTTCAATTAATTGACACATGAAACAAAATTTGAAAAATGCTCCACTAGAAGCGTAGGCGAGCAAGCATCAGAACACTGATCGCGGGAATGATAGCGTTTCAGGCGACCTTGTGATTGGAACACTGTCCCCGGGAGTGATTGCGTCCTGGGAGACTTTCTGACAGAAGCGAGAAAACTAGCGTCAGGCAGTCATTCAATTTTGCAGTCATAGCAAGTGTCAATTCCACAAATTTGAAAATTATATGTAACCGCATTAGCAGTTGATGCCGATGAGTATGTATTGCCGCTCAGACGAGTATTGTATCAGTCTCAGCTATTCAATGTCACAGTCATGGCCTAATCGATGCACTCACATAGCATCTGACTGCGTCTGATCAGGGGCAGGGTACATATACTCACAGTCATGGTCCGCAGTCGCAATCCTATGGAATCTGGCTATATCAGGCCAGATGAATGTTACTTAACGTCACGGTCATGAACTTGGCGGTGCATATAAAATGGTATCTGGCCATGCCAGATCAGATGCATGCTACTCAACGTCGCAGTCATGACCTTGCTGTTGCAATCACGTGGTATCTGGCCGTGTGAGGTCAGGTATACCCCAATGGACACTGTTATATAACTGTGATGTAACAGTTCTAGAACACAAAAGAACAGGTTCTGTGAAAGGATTGAAACATACTTAGACCATGGTCTAAGTAATGTTGTCCCCAAATGGACGTAGCAGTTCTGTAACGCTGTTACAGAACCATGTTCTGTCAGAGATCTATAACAATTCTGGATAGTGTTATATGTAACACAAATATTTTTAGAACAATCTAGGAACAGATTACAGAGTAATCATGTTCTATAATAGTGCCGTAAAACATATGTAACAGTGTTACGATATAAATTTGTTCTGTGATTGTTCTGTAATAATTCTGAAACAACATTATATGTCAACAAATATTTTTAGAACAATTTAGGAACAGGTTTACAGAGTAACATTGTTCCGTAAAAGTGCCGTAACACATATGTAATAATGTTATGATATAAATTTGTTGTGTAATCGATCCGTAACAATTCCATGACGGTGTTACAACTTTTTTGCATTTATTGTAACCATTCCCTAACAGTGTTACATCGATATGTGAGAAAAAAATGTTGTTTTGTATTATTGTTCCACTTAGTTTATATTTTAAATAATACAATTTTACGCACGGTCCCCTACACATATAATCGCACGCTTAAACCCGTTGAAAAATCGCACTCGCTGGGGATTCGAACCCTAC
>JAABKJ010003846.1:0-14250 GCA_011634705.1 Andricus grossulariae
TTTTGCCTCGTGTGACTGCGGCCCTCGCTTCGCTCGGGCAGCAAATTCACACTCGTCAAAATAGCCTTCTTTACGCCTTTGATACACAATATACTATTTTAAGTAACTAGTCACAACTTTTTCGTTATGTAACATCTGTTATTTAATGCTTGAGACAAACAACGTGTTTTCAAACTATTGCAGTACAGTTTTAAAACCCGTTTTTAACATTAATACTACTTTATAGTAATTCATACTGTTTTTACTAGTGCTAATAACACGACTAAAACGTATACCTATAATGTAGGACAATAATACTTCTGTATGCATTGAGAGGTCTATAATGGTCTATTATATACATTATAAATTGTAAAAATGTTTACTTTTATCATACCGAATTCAACTATATTTTAGTTTATAATGTAAGAATTTCAAGGCCACTGTAGTCATTCATGTTTCATATGATTTTCATCGTATTCCGTAAATTTATCCTAAACATAAAAAAGGTACACTTTTTCTTGGAAAAATCCACAAATTTATTTACATTAAGACAGAATTGACATTGCCATGGATTGAAAGGTATAGGTTCGCATGAATTTGTGATTTATTCTGAATGAGGAGGATTGAGACGTGGGTTCGAATTGATTCGCATTGAGGAAACGGATTGAAAAGGATTGAAAGGTGAGTTCGGATTGGTTTGGGATTCAATCTGATTGGGGCTACGGATTGGAAGGATTGAAAATCGTTCGGATGGATGTCGGATAATTTTAGATTGAGGGCACGGATTTAAAAGAATTGACAGGTATCTTCGGATTGATGTTGAATTGATTCGGTTTGGGGCACTTATTAGAAAAGATTGAAAGTCTTTCGGATTGATTAGGTTTGGGGTCTCGGATTGAAAATTATAGTCGGATTAGATTTTGGGAATGTTTCGAATTGAAGCTGTTGTGAGTAACGAATTGGAAATAATTGAATGCCGTTCGGAATGATCTCGGATTCGTTCCGATTGGACGTCGGATTGAGAAGGAATGAAAGTTTGTTCCTATGACTATCGCATTTACTCAGTTTTATGTCAGATTCAATCGGATTTATGCGGTTTGATGCCGGATTCATTCGGATTGAACTTTGAAAAGACAGATTGAAAAGGATTCAGAAGGATTAAAATATCTTTCCGGATTGGGCCCGGACAAATTCCGGAATGATTCTGAAAATTTCGAATTGGTTCGGAATGAATATCAATCCGAAACTTTCGCCAGGGTATACATCGGCTTTTATACAATTTTGATTTCATAATCGGCTTTCAGTAATTTGTGACTTTTATTACATTCTCATAATTTAGATGGAATGTCTTAGCACACTAGTTTGCGGTCCAAAAAGACAGGACAAGTTCGTTAGCCAGCCTATTCTACTACCAATATTTATGGTTTCAGCCATGGAAAATCAAACTGAAAAACGTTATAATTCAACATTCCCACGAACCTACGCAAGATACGGTAAAAAGACAATAGACCAAAATTATCTGTTTTTGAAAGATCAACAAAATTGCTCCAAACCATTTTTCAATAGGAATAATAGTTTTTGTTTTAAACGTAGGAAATGCCATAAGAAAAATAAAAAATTCAAATTTACAGCAAAAGACGATGAAATAGTCAATAGCAAAATTTCTCACCTTGAATAAACCTACAAAATTGCCAGCAGGAATTAGAAGCAAAGAAAAAAATTAATAAGTTAATGTGGGACTTTTGTATATCGTAATAAGATGTTCTTAAAAGACATTCAGGAAATCTGAGACTTTCTGATGTCTTCAATTTTCGACAATGATTCATTCTGATAATGTTTACAATTGGAAATTCGCCAATTTAGTTTTGAATGTTTTTAAGTTTGATGTCATAAAATTTTTAACATCTTTTTGAAAAAGGTCTATCTTGAAGATTTGCAATTGAAGATCCTTAATGTTTTAATATTTATATAATTTAAAATTATGTATTTTTTAATGTTAATTTTTATACAGGTCAATTTTGAAGATTTACAATTGAAAACTCTTTAATTTTAAAAATGTATAAATAAAAATCGTTAAATTTTTATTATTTTGAAGATCAAAAGTCAAGTTTTCAATTCTAAATCTTCCAAATTGAAGAAATTTTGAATGAAAATCATCAAAATTACATCCTTTTTAATTGTAAAACTTAAAACTTGCATAATTTTTAAATATTAATTGTAGAAATAAAAACTTCTGCAATTTTAAATATGTATAAATAAAAAATCTTAAATTTCGATGATTTTGAAGATCGAAAGATCAAGTTTTCAATTCTAATTCTTCCAAATTGAAGAAATTTCTAATTTACATCACAAAAATTACATAAATTTTTAATTGCAAATTTTCAAAATTAAAAACTCTTGAATGACTTTAAAGATGAAAAATTTAAACTTCTGCACTTTTGAAGAATTTCATTTGAAAATTCTCGAATTTGGAAAAAGTAGAATCATAAATTATTCAATTTTAAAGATTTTTATTTTAAAGATACGTAATTTGGAACATTTTTTTAAAGTTTCAATGATGAAGATTTACTATTGAGAATTCTTCAATTTTCACGGTTTGTAATTTAAAATTCTTCAATGTTGAAAATCTAGCATGTATTGAATACTCTTTAATTTTAAAGGCGTATAATTAAAATTTTTTCAATTTTGATGATTTTGGAAACCAAAAATTAAGTTTTCAATTCTAAATCTTCCAAAAAATTGAACAAATTTTAAATTTAAAGCATCAGAAGAACAGAATTATTAGTTTGAAAACTTAAAACTTGCCCAATTTTTACATGTAATTGTGAAAATTCAAAATTCTTCAATTGTAACGATTGACAATTTGAAGTTCTACAATTATCAAGAGTTACAATTTCAAATCGTTCGATTTAAAATATTTATATTAGAGTTGTACAAAAAACGCTTTTCGAGCTACAGGGCAAGTCACTCCCCCCCCTCAAAGTTTCCATTTCCTGAGAAAGAAAATCCGTAATTTTTTTTCGAAATTCAAATGTTAACACGTGCCACCGAGCACTTCAAACTCCAATTTTTTTTAGATATTGAAGAATAGTAGCTATGAGATAAAACAATGCTAATAACTTTCATTTTTAAACCACCCTTATACCCCGTAAAAATGTATTTTTTTTTATTTTTGGGTCACATTTGGGGCGCTGTGGGGGTTGTAAGGGTGGGTTGAAAATAAAAGTTATTAGTATTGTTTTTATCGTTTATTTTCTTTATACTTTTTAATCCCTAAACATCTTGGCACGTTTCGATCAAACCCTGAAGCATGAGTTCAATTTTTCGAAAATCGAAAATTTCCCCATCAAAAATTTTGCAATGCATTTTTGGACCACCCTAGTGTATACATTAAAATGCTCAATTCTGTAGGATTTTGAAGATGAAAAGTCAAGTTTTTAATCCTAAATCTTCTTAGTTAAAGAAATTTCTAATGTATATCATCAAAATTACAGAAATTTCAAATTGTAAATTGTCAAAATTGAAAACTCTTCAATAATTTTAAAGATTTACAATTTACAGTTCTGCAATTTTGAAGAGTTACAATTAAAAATAATTCTTGAATTTGGAAAATGTAAAAATGATAAATTATTCAATTTTCAGGGTTTATATTGTAAAAGTATGTAGTTTAGACCACTTTTGGAATTGTTTCAATCCTGAATATTTACAATGGAAAATTCTTCAATTTTCACGATTTGTAATTTAAAATTCTTCAATTTTGAAAGTTTACAATTGAAAAATATTTATTTTTAAGGGCGTGTAAACAAAAATTCTTTAATTTTGATGATTTTGGAAACCAAAAGTCAAGTTTTCAATTCTTAATCTTCCATATTGAACAAGTTTCGAATATAATGCATCAAAATTACAGAATTTTTAATTAAAAAAATTAAAACTTGCATAATTTTTATTGTAAATTGTAAAAATTAAAAATTCTTGAATTTTAACGATGGACAATTTCAATTTCTACAATTTTCTAGAGTTACATTTTGAAAAATGTTCAATTTTAAAGATGTATACATACAAATTCTCAAATATTGATGATTTTGAAGATCAAAAGTCAAGTTTTCAATTCTAAATCTTCAAAATAAAAGAAATTTCTAATATAAATCATCAAAATTACAGAAATTTTGTTATGTAAATTTGTCAACATTAAAAAAAATTTCAATAATTTTAAAGATTTACAATTTACAGTTCTGCAATTTTGAAGAGTTGGAATTAAAAAATATTCTTGAATTTGAAAAATGTGACATTACAAATTATTCAATTTTCAAGATTTATATTGTAAAAGTTTGTAGTTTAGAACATTATTGGAATAGTTTCAATCCTGAATATTTACAATTGAATATTCATCAATTTTCACAATTTGTAATTTAAAATTCTTCAATTTTGAAAATTTAGAATTGAAACCTATCTATTTTGAAAGATGTATGAATAAAAATTCTTTAATTTTTATGATTTTGGAAAATAAAAGTCAAGTTTTCAATTATTAATCTTTCAAGTTGTACAAATTTCGAGTGTAAAGCATTAAAATTACAGAAATTTTAAATTGTAAAATTATTTTAAATTTTCACAATTTACAGTTCTGCAATTTTAAAGAGTTACAATTAAAAATTCCTGAGTTTCAAAAATGTAGAAATTTCTAATTAATGAAAATTTGTAGCCACACGCTTTTTCATATTTTGCATATAATAAAGTATTTTTTAAAATATAACTAATATTGTGAATTATAATTAGTAATCAGTATTTTTCATGAACCTCTTTTCCGAAATCAACAAATATATTTCTCACAAATCATTACATTGATGCATTTACTCATAATTGGAGAAAAAACTTGTTTTTTTTATGTATAAATACAATAAAGTTAGGTACATATTTTTGTAAAAATTATAAAAACTACATGCGCGCTATCTGGTGATTGTTATGAGAGCCCAACTCTTAGGCTGTCACTCGGGTTTCGTGGGTTTCGGGTTGTGTTTGTGTAAATCAGTTATATACATGTTATAAATAAGAGGAAAATTTGCAAATAAATAGTGTAAAAAGTGGATCAAATAAAAATGGAGCGTCCACGTAAAAATTCTTCAGAAAGAATCAAACCAATGAAGAACAAAATGACGTGCGTACATTTTGTTTTTAATTAATAGTACATTGTAGACTTTTTCGTCAAAACGTGTATTTTAACATACAAATATTACATTTTTGCTCTATATTTTTAATTTAAAATAAACTCATTAATTTTTAAATGTAAAAACTTTGATTTTCAAATTCTCATGTTTCCTAACCTCAAAACTAAAACAATTTTATACCGGCTCCAAAAAATACTTCCATTTCCGTGAGTTTGAAAGATAATTTGATGTCCAAAATGCAAATATTTACTAAAAAAAGGCGGCTTCTAACATTTTTGAATCTTGTAGTATTTAATCTAAATACTTAGCAATATTGAGATTACAAATGAAAGCAAAAAGGAGTCTCAAAATTCAGCTTTAAAACTTAGAAAATAAACAAACGATACTAACATTTTAGATTATTAATAATAATATTTTTAATTACATTACAGGAAATCACAGATGCAACTGGCTATTCTTAAAAAGAAAGAATGTGACGCGAAAGCACAATCAATAGTAGAAAAGTTGCTGGAACCTGATGTGGATCCTCAGTGGTTGCTCGAAAGTGTTAGTAATTGATAATCATGTGCCTTACGAAAAATAATTGCAGTGATCTCAGTTCGTCCTTTCTTTTATCTAATCTTCTTTTATCCCTCTCAAATTTGAAAAATCTCCTCAAACATCTAAAATTGAGAATTTTAACTTAATTTCCCCCCTTTTTTACAAGGTTTCGATTCATTTTTTAAGAATCATAAACAGAAATTCAAGACATTAGAAAACAAAACGCTTTGAAAGAGATTCTTTTTGATGATACCAATTTCAAATATGTCCTAAACGATTTATTCGCTAATTTTGTACATTTGAAGGACATCGTTGACAGTGAAGAAATCGCTAACGAATCAGTCGATAAACTAAACCCGAAAGATAAATTAATTCTGTAATTGCAAATAAAAAATATCTTTATATATTCAGTAGTTTTCAAATGCCAAAATGCTATAAAAAACCGGGAAAATAAAGAGGTTTCATACGAAAATGGGGGAATAAATTCTTTCAAATAGAATTACTGTTTATGCTACTTTAAATTCAATTTGAAACGCTTTAAGTTGAATTTTCAACCAAAAAGATTAATTTTTTACCAAAAGAGTCGAATTTTCAACCAAAGAGATAAGTGAATAAATTTATGAATCAGCAACCAAAAAAGTGAATTTTTAACAAAGTAGTTGAATTTTCAACCAAACAAGATGAATTCTCAACGAAAAATTTAATAGATGATTTTTTCTTCAAATTATTGCATTTTCGAGCCAAAAGGCGAATTTTGTACAAAACAGTTGCATTTTCAACAAAAAAATATGAATTCTTAAAGGAAAATGTAATAGTGTATATTCTAACAAAAAAAAAAAGATTTTAAGTTTTAATAAAAAACAGTTCAATTCATCCAAAAAGGACGAATTTTTAACAAAATAGTTGAATTTCCAACCAAATTTGTTAATTTTCCAGCTAAATAGACGAATTTTCTGCAAAACTGTTGATTTTTCAACCAAATAGTTGAACTTTCTACCAAAATAGTTCAATTTTTAACGAAATAAAGATGAATTTTTAAATACATTTTTAAAGAATAGTTCAACTTTCAGCTTTCAACCAATTAGTTGAATCTTCAACTAAAAAATATGAGTTCTCAACGAAAAGTGTAATAGTTGATCTTCTGACCTAAAAATAGTTTTATTTTAAATAATAAACAGTTTAATTCATCCAAAAAAGACGAATTTTCAAAAAAATAGTTGATTTTTTTAATTTTCGAGCCAAATAGACGAATTTTCTACAAAACAGTTGAATTTTCAACCCCAAAATATTATGGTTATCAAAAGAAGTTTATTTGCAACCAAATAGTGGAATTTTCAACTAAAATTATTAATCTACAGCCAAAAAAATGAATTTTTAACAAATTAGTTCAACTTTGAACTAAGTAGCTGATATTTCAACCAAAAAGGATTTTAATTTTAAATAAAAAATATTTGAAACCATAAAAAAATACGAATTTTCTTCAAAACAGTTGAATTTGCAACAAATTAATTTAATTTTCAACCAAAGAATTAATGTTTCAACAAAATAATGAAATTGTTTACCAAAAATATAATGGTAGACTTTTCGGCAAAAAAAAAAAAATTATTAATAAAAACAGTTGGATTTTCTTATATGGTTCTATTAATTCAGTTAAATATTAAGTGACGATACCATACCATAAGAGTGGTTTTTAGGGGTCTTGCCGAACGTTCTCACCCACTCTATTATTCGCGGGATAAAAAAAGAGGATTTTTGACGTTCGTAAATTTTCAAATATCGACAATCAAACTTGTACCAGACAGGTCTGAATAATGGATGATGTGTAAGGGTAGTTTACCCCTAAACAAATTTTTATTCGACAATTCTTTCCGACAGAATATTATTTTTTGCCCATCTGATTGATTTAAGCGAAAAAAAATCGAAAAATAATTTTTTTAATTTTGTTCATATGAACGTTCGAAACTTCAAGTACATGAAAAGGGAGACAGAAGGGAAAGACTGTGAAGCCTACGATAAATAAATAAATAGGAAGTTTTATTGATTTATAATACTTTTAAAATAAGTAATAAAATACGTAAAAGGGAGTTATTTTCGTGAATAATAATTTGTTTACTTTCTGTTTTTTTACATTATAATAATCTTTTTTTAACTGACATAAAAAAATGTTTTGAACATCTGCGAGCTTTCATCGGATAAAACACATGGGAAACAAATTTAAAGGTCTAAGGAAACAAAAACAGAAAAAGTAGGTTTTTCAAATAATCGTTTTTGTGTTTTCAAATTATTTCTTTCTAGCTTAGAAAAATATTGCTTGAACAACTCAGGATTCATTACTGAAAGGAATATACTAAAAAAAATTGATGATAATAAGGATTCAAAGTCTATCTACTGATAAACATGCATGTACAAAAATACAAACATCAGCAGTTTTCAATTCTGTTGTTTATCTCTTTTTCAATCTTTGATCTTCTTGAATTTTTTCTGATGTATTTCATCAGTAGAAAGTGCTGAAGTGTTTAACAATTTTTTTTTCAAATTTCCTTAAATATTCACGAGATACCCATATGATATAAAATTTTTTTAATAATAAATGAAATCCCTTTAATCTCCTTTTTCTGCAAAAAAATCCCCTTTTTCACCTAAAACTGAAGAACCGCTGTGATTCTTGTAATTACTATTAACTTCATAAGTAAACCTCATTGTTATTAATTATTTAAACTAATATTCCAGTTGCAATACATAAATAAATGTCACATGGAGGATGTTATCGAAGAAAGGTCGATAGAAAAATTATGCGGTTATGCTTTATGCAATAAACCTTTGACAATGGTGGTAACTCAACGTTATCATATATCGACGAAAAGAAATAAGGTTTACGATGTCAGCCGACGGAAAAGTTTTTGCAGTTCTTTCTGCTATGGTGCGACAAACTACTTGTTAGATCAAATGCACGTGAGTCCTCTTTGGCTAAGAGAAGAAGACCAAGTTACCGAATTTCATTTTTTGCCTGATACCTATAAAACAGTAGCGAATATTCCAGGAGAAGAAGTAATAGTTAGTGGCGAAGATTCGATTACTAAGGACGATATAGAGACTGACGAACCCGAATGTTCAGAAGGAAAAGAACCTCGAAAAAATGAGAATTCAAATAAACCAGTACTTAATGAAGAAAAAACTGCCGGGGAGACGAATCTAGAAGGCGAAAAGGGCATAGCAAAACCACAAAAATTGCGAGAAGAAAGTGAATCTAATCCCGTTGCAAATCCAAATGAAAATGTTATCCAGACTGAAAATTCGGACAGTACGAACAAAATTATTTTGGAAATTACAGAAAGTAGGAAGTCTAAAAAGAAATCTGTTACTTTTCAACTTCCAGATAACAAAGAAAGTTCGTCAACTAGTTATCAGAGTTCTGAAAAAACAGAAGAAAATTCAGAATCACCCACCACGAGTGATTCTTTAATCAATGATATAATTAAAAAAAAGGATTCGGATTCGTCAATCGCATCAGTATCACAAAATCCTCGAAGAGAGTCAATATTCCAGAGAGAAAGAAAAGGTGCAAAGAAAACTTCCAAGGGTTCTAAAAACACTTTAGTAACCCTTGGTTCTTTGGTGAAACGTATTGAAGAAATCTTTAAAGAATGGATTACAGAAGAGACTCTGCGTTTACTTCTTGGAGAAGAAACGACAAAGCAGCAAGTTTTTGAAAATGTAACTAAACAGGAAAAGTATGCAGCCCTCTGTAAAAAATTGAATCAACTTCAGTTGGAAGACGAGAGGGAGGAGCGTGCGAAATTAGACAAAATGGCTTCGAACGCTGTTCCGCATTATTCATTTTTACAAGAAGACGGGAAGAAATTACAACTTAAGGTGCTTCAATGTTAAATTTTTTAGAATATTGACTTATTTTAAAATTTCTAGACAAATAAATTCACTTGTTTACTGAGAATCTTGTGAATTTTTCTGTGGATTTTTGTAGGTACGAGCATTTTACGAAGGGCGTACAGTAATTGAAATCCCTGACGAATCTGCTAAAAATGAAGACGTCGAAAAGGAGGAAGACTCGAATCCAGTTTTTCCTTTGACTGAGTCTCGAGCACCAAAAGCTATTCGACGTCGAATTTTTCTGGAAAAAATTAACAACATGTAAGTTTCACCCAATTTTTCGATTTATTTCTTTGATTCCATCAACAGGGTTGCTACAGGTCAGGGTAAGTCAGGGAACTTGAAACTGGTCAGGGAAAACCTCAAATTCATCGAATTTTCGACAAAATGAAGTTGAAGTTTAGGAGTCATCCACAAATTATGTAGGGCGTTTTTCTGAAATTGTCAGGCCTCCCTCCTTCATATAAGATGCCGTAAGATTTGCTCTTACCCCCCCCCCCCCCAGTAATTCGTACTAAGATTTTATAAACTTGAGGAATGAACATGTATATAAATTCTGTTAATTTAATAGACATGGAACCTATCATTTTATCATTTCTTATCATTTTTGTTGTTAAGAATTCATCTTGTGGTTAAAAGTTTATTATTTGATTGAAAATTTTATTATTTTGCTGAAAATTCGTCTTTTTCGTAAAAAAATTCAACTATGTGGTTATAAATTAACTTTTTTATTGAAAATTCATATTTTTGGTTTGAAAATTCAAGTGTTTTGTAGAAAATTCGTCTTTTTGGCATGAAAATTCAGTATTGTTTATGGCATTTTTTCTTTATTGCTTAAAAAATATTTCCTGGTTAAAAATTCAAGCCTTCTATTGACAGTTCGTCTTTTCGGTTTAAAAATTGATCTGTTATCGTAGAAATTTCATCTTTTTTTGCTAAAAATTTAACTTTTTGGTTGAAAATTAATATCTTTTGGACTATTTTGTTGAAAGTTCTTATTTTTTTAATTAATTTTTTTAACTGAACATGTATCTATTCCATTTTTGCTTGAAAATCTTTTTTAAATAAAACTTAATTTATCTGGTTGAAGACTCGTTTTTTTTTGGATTGAAAAATCAATTATTTTAGTAGAAAATTCAAATATCATGTAGAAAATTCTTCTTTTTTTTGCTTTAAAATTCAACAGTTTTGTCCAAAGTTGACTTCTTTGTTGAAAAATAATATTTGCAGTCTAAAAACTGAACTGTTTTGTAGAACATCTGTTTCTAAATTTGATTATTTTGTTGAACATTCCATTTTTTTGTTGTTTAAAATTAATTGTTTTAACAGAAAATTTAATTATTTCAGTTTTGGTTTAATTTTTTTTTAGTTGAAAACTCAACTATTTGGTTGAAAGTTTATTTATAATATTTAACATTCGTCTTTTTTAGTAGAATATTAATCTTCTTGATTAAAAATGCATCTCTGGTTGAAAATTGAACTATTTTGTTGAAAAATCTTTTTTTGTTGTTGTTAGAACTAATTTTTTTAACCTAAACTTTATCTTTTTCGGTAGAGAGCTAATCTTTTTGGTTGAAAATTGATCTTTTTGGTTGAAAAATCAACTCCTCGGGAATAGTCCTACGTAATTGAAGTTCTGTAACAACCCTGATCGATTAATTTAACCAATAAAAATATTTTTGTATATCAGATTGCCAGATCTCCTACGAGCTTTGTGCGGAAATGGTCAAGTTCTCCCAGCACGATTTGCTTACAGCAGGGAAAGAGTCACTGCAGTTAAAGCTTTGGTTAGCACTTTTGCTTTGAATGCGGATAATATCGTTTTTAAATCTACCGAATGGACTCTCGTAGGCCTCATCATTATCAAAATGTAAGTAATTATCCTTTTAGGTTCTCTTTTAAATTAATTTAATAACAGTAATAATAATCTTCGAATTCATTCATTCAATTTGTCTATATTGAAGCTCCTATGTAATTTCAATTTAAAATTAAAACTTAAATGCGCAATTCTGAAACAGTTAAATTTTTAAGGCCTTGAAACAAAAGTTTTTTTGCTTCAAAAACCTAACATCTAAAGTATTTGGTTTGAATTTTCTTAATTTTTGGAGATTTTCAATTTCAAATTTCACCATTTCTAGTTTCAAAATAAAAAACTAGAAATGTCAGAACAATTTCACTATTAAAACTTTCCAAATTGCAAAATTTCATATTGAAAGCTTAGACTTAGATAATCAGTACTAAATTGAGTAATTTTAGATTTGAATATTCTGAATTGTTTTGTTTCAATTTAGTTTCAAATTTAATCATTTTAGGCTTTAAACACTCTAAGTTGTTTGGTTTCAATTTCAAACGTACAAAATGGTCTGGATTTTCAAGTTCTTGGAACTCGTAGAATATACTATTGAAAGACTTAATGGTTGCACAATTTTTAGTTTAAAGGATTTTGTAACTAAACAATTTTTAATTAAATGCCGCCAGAAAAAATTTAAAAATTAAGACAATAATTTCTCAAATTCAAGCCTTAAAGTCTAGACAATTTTAGAACTAGACATTGAAAATTGAATTACTTTTTATTTGAAAATATTCCAAAATATTGAGCATTTCAAACTCAAGTAAAAAAAGAAATTTCGAATTGAAAGGCTTAAAATTCTGTAATTTCAAACATTGGAATCATATACATGAATCTTAGTTTGTATTTTTTTTTAATTTTTAATTTTCAGTGTAATATCTTAAAATTGTCCGTTAAAAATGTGCTGTTCAAAATCAAAATAGATAAAAATTAAAATCTCAGAAATTGATACCTCAGTAATTGAATAATTTCTATAATTTTGAATGATTACAATTTTAGAGTTCTGAATTTTCATTTTTCCCTTTCATAAGTTTTAATTGTTCGATGAAAATTAAAATTCTCGGTAAAGTTTTTTCAGTTTTAAATTAAGTTCAGATTCGTTAATTCCCCAACTTCATTCAATTAAATTCAAAAGTTAAAAATTTTTAATTATTAAATTTTTGAACGCTTGTAATTAGAAATACAATAAACTTCAATTCCTTTGAATTTTAAAAATGATCCAATTTTCAAAATTCTTCTAAAAAAATATTGAAATTGTAATGTTTGGAATGTGTCCTATTTTCGACATTTTAATCTGAAATCATTACATTTTGAGATTCTTTATATAAAAAATTGTTTAATTTTGAAAGCTCTAAATTAGAAATGATAGAATTTCAACTACTTTCTAATGAAGTTGTCCAATTTTCAAAAATTTTAATTAAAAATTTTTTCAATTATGAGTTGCTGAGTCAAAGTTTTTCAATATCAAATGATTCAATTCCTTTTCATTCAAACCCAAATATTATCCTTTTCCAACATTTTACCTGATCTAAAATTATTTGATTTGGAATATTTTTAATTCAAAATTGCTCAGTATATTTAAAAAAATTCAAACGCTTTGAATTCTAAATTATTAATTATTGTTTCAAGAAAATTTAAACTTAATATTTAAAACTTTAGTTAATAATTTTTACATTGTTTATATGTTTAATGTTAATAATTAAAAATCCAGAGGCGTGTACATTTACTACCAGTTTAATAAATTATTCTTTCTATTCAGTAATTTATATTTTAAATAATTTAAATAGGATGAGTGCAATGGACCCGGGACTAAAGTACTTATTCAGCACTAAGCAAGCTTCGTTGTACACTTCGATGATTCTAATGTCCTACCAACTGGATTCAAATTATCTAGACACATTTATAAATAGTCTAACGAATGAAATGCCATGTAAGGTCGATGAATCAACAACATAGGATATAGTGATGTTTGGAGGCATTGTACATATGTACAGTTTTAATTATAATAAAAAATTTATTTTCTCTACAATATCAGGGGGAAACCCCCAATTAATTTACCTAATTTCCTTATTGCTATATCTTTACAGTGACTTATTGATTCAGAGAATTTTTTAAATATTACAAACTTTAATTCGAAATTTCGTCGATGACGAAAGTAACATCAAAATATTAAGTCGTGAATTTAAAATACAATAAACTCTAAAATCCTGATCTAGGAGTTGACATCCCAGGAATTGGTGAACCTGGACAATCCATGGTGAGAGTGTCCATTTGACTCGGAGCTGGCGGTTGACTTTCTCCAGGAGAATTGCCAATTCTTTTATGCAAAGCTTGGTAGAGATTGTGCACTGCCTCAACTTGCTGAAAGATAAAATATTTTATAAATAAAATTGCTTTAAATTTACTACAGTTTAAGCCTTATCATTGTTTAAGGTAAATCAAAATTACCTGGCCGGTTGGTTGGAGGGCTTTAATCAGAGATTGCAGTCGAGCTGAAGGTAATTTCGGGTAAATATACCAAAGCAACTTCAGCAAGTGACGAGTAACATTATCCCTTCCAAAGCCGGTTAGGAAAAACTCGTCGAATATGACTGTACAGAAGGACTCGTTCGAGAATTCGTCGGCCATGTTCAAAATTAGTAGGGAAACCTGAGAAAACAATACATTTAGATTTAATTGAAGAAATCCTATTTTAAAAAATAGATTACTAATAAAACGGTTGTATATAAAGATAGAAAATAATTTAAAATAATAAAAATAATTATTTTTATGTGAAGAATAAATTATTAGTGAAGCAAAACAATATTTCAAGATATATACCTAAGGTTAGTG
>JAABKJ010003846.1:14260-25274 GCA_011634705.1 Andricus grossulariae
TCATTGCTTAGGATCCATTCATAAATTATGTAACAGTTGGGGGGGGGGCATTTTTACGATTTGTTACTGGGGGGGGGGGGAAAATCGATACTGTTGCGTAATATTTGTCACAAATCAACCTTATAGGAAATCCATGTATCCAAAATTGTAGTGTATAACGTTGAAGTTCAGTAATGTTACAATAAGAGATTGTAACAATTTTATAAAGACTTCATTTCGAAATAATTAGATTAGTATTTTATTCTTTTTCCATTACTCTGTGAAAAAATATCCATAAAAACAAACTTTCTCTACAATTTTTGAAATTACTATTACCCACAAAATCATTCAACATTTATTTAATTTATCGAGCTAAGGTAAGATATTTGAAAAGATTCCAAGGAATTTCAGAGGATTTCCAAATCGTTCAAATGATTTTTAGGGATTTTAAACAGATTTCGCGGGATTTTATCAGATTTCCGAGGATTTTACTAATTTTAAAGGCTCATAATAAAGGTATTTTAATGAATTTTCCAGGATCTTAAAAGATTTCATAAAATTACAAATATTTCATGAAATATCATCGGATTTTATGAAATTTTACGGGATTTTAAGAGATTTTATAATATTTTACTAAAATTGCAAAGAACCTATTCACAAGAATTGAGGGATTCCAAAGGTTTGAAGAAATTTTCAAATATTTTGAGGAATTTCATTAGATTACAATAAGTTGTAGATTTCAATTTTTTTTTAAGATTCAGGGGTATTTCAAAAGATTCCAAGTAATTTTCAGGAGCTTTAAAAAATTGCAAGGGATTTCAAAGGATTAGGAATATTTTTGGGTATTTGAAAGGATTCCAAGGAAGTTTCAAGAGATTAAAATTTTTTTAAGGAATATCAGATTTCATTTAACTTCACGGTATTTCAAAAGATTTTCAAATTATTCAAGATATGTATTTTCAAAGATTTAAAAAAATTTAAAGACTTTAGGATATTTGAAAAGATTCCTAGGAATTTCAGAAGATTTAAAAATATTTCAAAGTAGTTTTAAGTACTTTCAACGGGTTTCACGTAATTTTACCAACTTTCTGAGTATTTCAGTAATTTTAGAGGTTTTAAAGGCCCTCAAAAAGGTATTTCAATTAATTTTCCAGAATCTCAATGGATTTCATAGAACTTCAAATATTTCAAGATACTTCAAGGAATACACTTGATTTCAAGGGATTTTATAATGTTTTAAAGAAATTTCAAAGAATTTATTCACAAGAATTAAGGGATTTTAAACATTTTCAAATATTTCAAAGTATATCCAAAGATTTTTAAAAATTGGAAAGATGTTAGAGAATTTTGAAGACTAGGATATTTGAATATTCGTAGGAATTTAAGAAGATTTTCAAATATTTCAAAGGATTATTAAGTACTTCAACGGATTTCACTGCATCTTATCAGATTTCCGAGGATTTCAGTAATTTAAAAGGATTTTAATGGCCCTCAGAAAAAAGAATGTATTTACAAGAATTGAGAGATTTCAAAGATTTGAAGGGATTTTTAAATATTTCCAGGTATTTACAAAGATATTAGAGTATTTAAAAGATTTTAGGGCATTTAAAAAAAGTATCCATAAAAACAGAGTTTTTTCACAATGTTTGAAATTACTACTACCCACAAAATCATTACAATTTTTTTCAGTTTATTGCGCCTTGCATTATTCACTAAATATACATACCCTTATATTTGGTAATCTGCTTTGCTAAATTTGGCGACAGATTAAACAGGAATTAAAAAATCTTAAACCTTTAGTAAAGGATTTCGATCTTCAAAATTGTTGTTAAAAACATAAACTTAGGTAACTTGATTTGCTACTATACTTTTCGCTGAACGAAATGGTTACTATTTTATTCAAAGAAAGTACCAAGGTATGTAAAAACGGATCCTCAAAAGCTCTTTGACCCTGGCAGTTTGGCAGGGTTGCTAAAACTCTCATCAAACCTCTCGCATCTCCTCGACCTCTTCCAAAACTTCCAATCCCGCCAACGTGAAGTGCGTAATACATAGAAAGAACTGCAGCTACACCAGAAAGTTGAGCGTAAGCCTGACAAGCATCTGGTGGAGGTCCGGAATGTTCGATTATAGCAATTGCGCTTTCCCTTTCGTCTGGGGGAAGCTTCTGATTCAAGTGTCGTATCTGATCGTCTACCTAGAAATTTAGTTTCATTAATATTGCAAATACAGGTTTGGTACAGGTCAGAGAATTCTGGAAAGTCAGGGAATGTTAGGAAAAACCCGAAAGAGCCAGGGAAGTTTAGGGATCATACACAGATTACGTAAGGCGTTTTTACAACATTTTTAACTCCCCTTCGCCCATGCAAGATACCCAGACCTCGGAGTCACTACACTATTGACACTTTTTTGAGCGATAACACTATTTTGCTACTATTCAGAAAAAAATCACACTAAATACACTATTTTCTCACAACTGTCCGCTAATGCGGATGATTTGCGGGTTGCGGGGATTGGTAAAGACTTATTGTTTTGTTAAATAAATTAACTAACCAAGTATTTCAACTTTCAACCAAGTAGTTGAATTTTAAACAAAAAATTCAATAGTTGATATTTTAACAACATTTTCATTTTAAATAAAAACACTTAAATTGAACCAAAAAAGACGAATTCTCAACAAAATAGCTGAATCCTCAAACCAACACAGATAAATTTGCAAACAAACAGTTGCATTTTTAATAAAAAAAGATGAACTTTCCACCAGAAGAGATGAATTTTCATATAAAAAAGATGAGTTTTCAACCAAATAGTTAAATTCTCAAAAAAACAGGAAGATTAATTTTCTACCTGAGAAGACGAATTTTAAAGAAAATACGTACATTTTTATCCAAATAGTTGAATTTTCAACCATAAAGATTAATACATTTTCAATGATGAAAACGAACTTTCTACAAAAAAGTTTAATTTTGTACCAAATTGTTGAATTTTTATCCCGAGGCTATGATTTCTCAACAGAAAAGTGAATTTACAACTAATCAGTTGAATTTTTAACAAAATAGTTAAATTTTCAGTTAAAAAATGAATGTTTAACAACAACAAAAAGACGAATTTTCAACCTATTTCATCACGAAAAGATTTTTATCTAAAATAATCAAATTAATTAAAAAAACACAGAAATATTCAACCAAACAATTAAATATTCCATCAAATTGTTGAATTTGCGACCCAAAAATGCGAATTTTCTACAAAGCAGTTGAATTTTTAACCAAAACAGATTAATTTTTAACCAGACAGTCGCATTTATAGCCAAAAAAGACAGAAGTTCTACCGAAAAAGATGAACTATTTATTTTGTTGAATATTCGTATTTTATGTGTATAATATTAACAATTATATTTTTCGCCGACAATTCATATTTTTTAGTTGAAAATTCATGTATTTTGTTGAAAATTTGTCTTTTTTGATAGAAAATTAATTTTATTTGTAAAAAATTAATCTTTTTGGCTGAAAATTCACTTCTTTCATTGAAAATGAAAAATAATTTAATTCGTTTTTTTATTCAAAAATATTTTTTTAACTGAAATTTTAACTATTTAATTTTTTGCTGAAAATTTATCTTTTTTAGTTGAAAATGTCACTACTTGGTTGAAAAATCGTCTTTTTTGTACAAATTTAATCTTCATAGTTGAAAATTCATCTGTTTGGTTAAAAAATTAACTACTTTGTTAAAAATTCATTGTATTTTGTTGAAAATTAATTTTTTGAAACTGAAAATTCAACTATTCTAAGTTAAAAATTGAACTTTTTTAGTTGAAAATTCAACTATTAGGTTGAAAATTAATGTATTTTCTTGAAAATTCGTCTTGTTTGGTTGAAAAGTAATCTCATTAGTTGGAACCTTATCTTATTGATTGAAAATTATTTTCTTTGGTTGAAAATTAGTCTTCTTTAAGAGTCTTTAAAATAAATTTAGGAATAAACATCTTTTTTGCATTAACATTACTGATCTCCTAGGTCAGTGAAAATGAAAAATTGGTCAGGGAAAAGTCAGGGAATTTCGAAATTGGGATTTTGTGTCAACCCTGAAATAATTGAATCAAAAGAGGATTAAAAGTGACAAATACGATACCATAAGCGACATCAACGCTGGAAGAAATTTCGTGACGACTTGACTGTCGAGTTTAGGTTCTTTGAAATCCTGTGAGTCGATCATTTGCCAGGCAGAAAGTCCCAGGGCGAGCATTCGTAAAAGCAAAACGAGAACTGCATTTTCTCTAGGTAACGCATCTCCATTAATAAGATGGACTGCGATTTTGATTGCACTAGTAGCTAAAAAATTTACAGCGTATGGATCGCAAAGAATCATACTCAGATCTCCCAAAACCTGCTCTTGTCCTCTCTTAATACTGTCCAAAAAACCTTGCAATTCTCTCGACCGTTTTACGTCCACGTTTTTTTCTCTGATACAAGCATCCAAGCACCACGTAAATTTGTGACATGGATCAACAGATATTATATCTTGTACCTACAATTTTAAAAACATTGAAATATTCAGCCTTCAATCAAAATTAGTAGATTTAGTAACCAATTGAGCATTTGTCGCTTACCTCTAAATCGTGTAAAGCCATTAGTAATTCAGCCCTGAGTGTGCAATAGTGAATATTTTTAGTTCTCAAGAAAAGAGTTCTGAGAAATTGTAAAACCATATCGTACAATTTTACACTGTGGCCAATCATATGAGCCAATTTCTGAACCACTTGGCCTTGTCTTCTTACCTAGTACAACAATTTCAATTAGTTTTTCTTTTCTATTCAGAGCATTCTGTTATTGAATATCTCAGGGAACATAGTCCGTCCCCTTTTTAAATAATTTCCCTTTTTTTGAAAGGTTTCGATTCACTTATCAAGAATCATAAACGCAAATTCAAGACATTAAAAAACAAAATGCTTTAAAAGAGCTTCTTTTTTATGGTACCAATTTCAAATATTAACTGAAAGATTTGTTCACTACTTTTGTAGATTTGAAGGACATCGTCGACAGCAGAGAAAGCGCTAACGAATCAGTCGAGAAACTTAACCCGAAAGATAAATCAAATCTGTACTTACAAATCAAAAATATCTTTATATATATATAACAGGCTTCACATGCTATAAAAACAGGGGAAACGAGATTTTTCACGGAAATAGGAGAATAAATTCTTTAAAATAAAATTTATGTATGCAGGTACCAATATTAGATTAAAATTGAAAAGCTCCAAATTCCTAATATTTCAAGTTAAAATAATGCATTTTTAACCATATATTTGAATTTTGAATGAAAAAAAATGAATTTTCAATAATTATGATACATTTTTATAATAATATAAAATTAATTTTGAACGAAGTAGTTGAATTTTCAACTGAATGAAAGAAAAAATATTCATCTGAATAATTTTGAAGATCAAAAGTCAAGAGTTTTCAATTCCAAATTGAAAAAATTTCAAATGTAAATCATCAGAATTACAGCATTTTTTAAATTGCAGAACTTAAAACTTGCACAATTTTGAATTGTAAACTTACGTACGAGATTTAAAATTCGAAAACTGTTGAACTGTTAAACTGCAAAATTCTTCAATTTTTTAAATATAGAATTGTATATTATTCAATTTTCAAGATTTATATCTTAAAGATATGTCATTTTGAACGTTTCTTTTGGAATAGTTCAATTTTAAAGATTTACAATTAAAAATTATCCAATTTTAATAATTCGAAATTTCCATTTGTCTCGAGTTGTAAGTAAATAAATTGTATTTAATAAGACTGACAATATTTTGAAAAATTACTAACATAGGTGTGAGGGGGTGGGGGAGGTAGGAAATGAAAAAAATGTGTTACGTAATTTATGGGTGGGCCCTAAAGAAAAATGTGCAAAAAAAATTACTACAAGTCCCAATATGATACAAAAAGTCGTTGATAATAAATGAAATCCCGTTTTATCGCAAAAAATCTTCCTTTTTACGTAATGTTGAACTACTGAACCGCTGTGATCCCTGATATCTGCTTGAATATGTATGTGGTTACCTTTGGAGAAGGTGTAAAGAAAAGACTGTTCAAATTTTTATGATCAAAAAGAACTAGCTCCTTTTCCATGATATAGCCACTGAACAAAGGTGAGACTTCATCTCCAAATAAACTCTGATTGTCCTTCCAGATTTGTCTTTTAACTTCTGTGTCCGCATCATTGTATAGTTCTTTTTCTCGAACTAAGACTTTCAAGTATTTGTCGTCGATATGAGGAGTATTTCGAAGAATACACATAACGACCGGCCTCAAAGCCGGAATTCTCACAGCTGGAAAACTCTTTGCTAATAATTCTTTTAATTTTCGATCAGTCGCCGAACTTTTATCTCCTCTTTCTGATCCAATTTCATTTATTCGTTTGATTAGCTTCTCGCGAAGTTCTTCCAAGACGGAGGCGTGAAAATCCAGTCTCCGCACTCCGTGAAGGTCGAGTAAAGGTAACATTGGTCGTAAAGAAGGCAGTAGAATTCCATTTTGCATCTAAAAAGTTCAATTTTATTTAGAAAATCACTGTAAAAAATGAATTAAATTAGATGATCTACCATTGGACTAAAAACAAACAGTGGAAAAAAAGGCTGATACTATACCTACGCTAACGTGAACTGATCTCGCAAAACTAAACCTACGCGAAGTGGAAGTAAAATGTTCTACGCGTAACTAATTTTCTATCATTTATCGCATGAATACATTCAATTAATATTTAAATTATCTAAATTAAATGCATAGTGACTGAAAGTAACTGCGATTGAATTTTGTCGTTATAAATTTAAGTTATTCGAAATTGGACAATTTTAACTTCAAATCCTTTATAGCTAAAAGATTGTAAAATTGAAATGCCTTGTTAATAAACTTCAAAATTTTTGGTTTTTCGTTTAAATAATTCAAAATTGTATAGATTTGGATTTAGAATTTAAAAGTTCAAGATTTTATCGCTTGCAATTTAAATTTCTCAAAATTATACAATTTTCAATAAAAAATGTTTATTACTAAATAATTATATAATAGAATAGATTCAAATTGAAACAATGTCTAATTTAAAAAATTCAAATCTATTTGATTTGCGAGTAAATATTTCAAAATTGTATAAATTATCGGCTAGAATTTAAACGTTCAAGATTTTTTCGTTTCAAATTTACTTGTTAAAAATGGTAAAATATTAAATTAAAATCCTTTATATTCAAATCAATGTAAAAGATAAAAGGTTAAAATTGAAATAATGTCATGATAACAAAATTCAAAGCTATTTTTTTTTAATTTAAATAATTAAAAATTGTATAAATTTGGATTTAGAATTTAAACGTTTGACATTTTGTTGTTTCAAATTTAAATTGTTGAAAATTTTAGTTTTTAATTAAAATCCTTTGTACCTAAATGATTGTAAAATAGGAAAGGTTAAAATTGGAATAATTTCATGATAAAAAATTCAAAATTATTTGGTTTCTCTTTAAATAATTCAAAATTGAATAATTTAAACAGGAAAGCCTTTTAATACTTGACCTACTATACATTAAAAACACTTAAAATTGCATTTTCACATTCTTTCTTCTTTAAAATGTACATAAATTGTTAAGAAAATTTAGAAGCGATAAGTTGTAAAATAATGTTTAACGAAAATGTTTAGTTCAATTTTGCTAAAAAGTTCATGTTTTTTGTAAAAAACAAAAACAAATTGCAACGCTTTAAAATTTG
This sequence comes from Andricus grossulariae, assembly GCA_011634705.1. Lineage (NCBI taxonomy): Eukaryota > Metazoa > Arthropoda > Insecta > Hymenoptera > Cynipidae > Andricus > Andricus grossulariae. The sequence goes on from JAABKJ010003846.1 coordinate 21,987, forward strand.
ATTTCGCAAGGAAAAATATAATAGTTAATATTCAAACAAAAAAAAAGACTTTGTACCAAAAAGATTAATTTTCAACCAAATAGTTGATTTTTCTACCAAAAAAGTTGAATATTCAACTAATAAAGATACATTTTTAACTAAAAATGAAAATGTTCAATTTTTTACTTAAAAAAAATTAATTTTTAACCAAATATTTAAATTTTTAACCTGGGCGATGAATTTTTTTAAACTAAAGTTATGTATCTTCAACCAAAAAAATGTATTTCTAACAAAGTAGTTCAGCTTTCAATTAAGTGGTTGAAGTTTCAACCAAAAGACGAATTTTCAACGAAATAGTTGAATTTTTTATCAAAATGGTTGAATTTTCAACCAAAAAGGATGATCTTTCAACAAAATAATTAAATTTTAAACCAAAAAGATACATATACAATAAATGTTAAATTTCTTCCCAAAACTCTTAATTTCCAGTTGTACATATTTACGCTCCCGTTCACGCCAATGTTCAGGTTTTACCACTACTTCTGTTTTCAACGATACAGCATATTTTACACAAAATCAGGATAAAATTGTTTTTTTTTTTTTCAAATTCCTTCGACTGAATCGAAATTTTGGAGGTTTGGAGTGGGAAACCTAACCTCAAAACCTTCTTAATCCCTCTACAAAGACAAGTCAAACTCTTAAGCATTGAAAAATACTGCAGAATACTTCTTAATTAGAAACGGATTTTTTATTACCTGAAATTCCTCGATAGCTTTTAAAGGATCCTCGCAACTTGTTAAAGCATCTCTCAGAGAATTTTGACCAGGAATACCGAGTTCTTCCAGACTATCCACCGGAGTTCCATTATTTCTTGCCACGTTCATTTTTATGATTATCTTACACCCAAATTCATATGGCAAATTATAATTTATCTTATTCTATACGGATAAATTCAATATTCGTAAATTACTCGGAGAAATAAGCTCTCCTGTATCGTCACATTTTGTGTTTGTTTACTTCTGCTCTTCATGTTGGCAGCTATGCTTCTCATAGTTCCTTTTGGATTATCACTAGATAAAACACTAAAAAGCGGAGCCAATCGTATTTCAGAATTCGAATTTTAATTAGAAACAGGACAATAACAGAAATTAATCAAATTTATAAAATTGTGAAATAAAATTAAAAATATTTTAAGGGTTGGTCGTTGAATAAAAACAGATTGTGCTATTTTACGGTCAAGATTTGTTATAAGTATATATACTATATATGTACCTATATTTTTGCATCAACACACAACACTTTACAAATCTGAAATTAATTAATTACTGTGTAAGTACATAATACAAATTAGATTGTTTAAATAAGATATCGACTTGTAATTACATTTATTTGAATGAGTAATCAAATCGAATATATTGTTAAATTTGTTTTAATCTGTTCAAATAAAACTAATTCTAAGTCAATATTTTATTTAAATAATCTAATTGAGAAATAAATTAAAATTATAATTAATTATATCGAAGTACTCAGTCTATGCACTAGGGAGTCATCGTGGCTCAGATGGTATCGTGATTGTCTTATGTTCCAACACTGCAGCATTGGTAGCCACGCTGGCGCAGGTTCGATTCCCCAAACAGGAAGCGAGGCTGGATATGTTTTTTCAGAAAGCTTCGCTTCTGTCCCATGTTATACAATCCCAAAAATACCCCACAGTTTATAATTAATCCTATAGTACAGTCGTTAAAGACCCTGGCAGCTGATGCGACTATAAACATTCAATTAATAAAATTAAAAAATAGTCCATACACTATATGTATGTAGACACATAGATAAGATTATTTTCCTCTTCTGTGAAATTTTTTTGCTGAAAGTACTTTAATAAATCACTCACTTCCCGTCGGTGAAGAATTTCTCTCATTCCTTTTTCTCGTGACGCGTAAATCGTTCCTTCATCACGAACTCACCATCTTTGATAATCTCAACGATATTTAAAAAAATTAAATTTTCTTGAGAAAAACTTTGGAAATAAGCACAAAAAAAATCAAATCGTGATTTTTTGCTCACATCGTTTTACGTATACTTTATTAATTATTTCATTCTAAAATTCGTATGTAATAAAGTTAAGCAGATATATTAAATAAATTATAGACCTACTTCTAATCTATGATAATTAGTCACTCTTTTCCCAGCTCTTCCCAACTGGAACTTAGTTTTATTATGATTCAGAAGTTCGCAACATTTATGAAAAACGCAAGTAATTTTTTTTTCTATAAAGTTGGAATGCTTTTACTGATAATGGGAGCATTTAATTCAGGGTATATTCTAAGCCGAATTTGCAACTAACCGTTATAAGAAGACTTATGTCATAGCATTTAAAGCCTCTAAAATAAAAATAAATAATTTTTCTTCACCACAATTATCACAATTATTTTGTCTCGGAGATCGGAGTATGCTAAATCATTTCAAAATTTACTTTTTACAACTAACATTTCCCTTCATTTTCCCTACCCCCTTACATCATTTCCCCTCAATACCCTATACTCCCTTACTTTCCCTCCTCTCATTTCCCTTCACTTCTTCTACTTCCCCTCACTTCCTCTAATTCCCCTCCTCTCTTTTCTCCTTATTTCCCCTACTTCACCTCCCCTTATTTCCCCTCCTTGGAAAAAAGTACGACGGACGGACACCCGATCTAAAACTCTGAAAATGCAATATATTTAACTTTTTTTGTACACTTTTGTTACGAAATGCTGCCATTCGAAATGAAAACATGTAGACTTTTTGAATAATTATATTGTTACAGAATTTTTTAATCTTTGGGGGTTGAATTGGAGTTTGTTTCACATGCGGTAGAGCAATTAAACTTTAATAAATATATATTCTTGGCATGAAATTCTGTTATTATCAATGAAAATATTTAAAATTGTTAAATAAGTGTCGTTTTATAGAACTTGTGAGACTTTAGGAATTTTAAAATTAGGGTCCTTTTACAGAATTTTTAAAAATATCATGTGTTAATTCGGTTTATTATATGCACTAGAGGGATTAAACTTTTTCCGGGTGCTTGTGGCATGAAATTCTGTCATTATCAGTGAAAACATTTCGACTTTTCAAATTAGCGTCTTCATGGATATATATTTAAAAACTAAAGGTTAACAACCACTACAGGGTCCCACCGGGAGCAACTGTCATCTAAAAAATGACATCGGCTTCCAGTAGGACCGCAGTAAACCCCATTCATGGCCACGTCTCACAACCGTGAGATGGGTGGTCACAGGACACGAAGAAATCACAACGACAGGCCGGCGA
>JAABKJ010003847.1:0-25273 GCA_011634705.1 Andricus grossulariae
GGATTTAGCGCTGGTTTTGGGGCTGGCCTTGACGTTAAATCCAGAGACTCGGAACTATTTTGTCTCTCTCCTGTTTCGCTCTCTGTTTTGTCACGCTTGAGTGCACACCGCACATCCCCCCGCCAACGCCTCTCACGTATCCCCACGGCGCGGCGTCAATTTTCGGAAGCGCAAAATCCAGGGGAGCTAAATCCAGGTTTCACTGTATTTGGTTAATACATATTTTTTATTTTTTTTTATTTTTTTAATTCCAATGTTCGGTTAAAAATTCAACTATTTCATTGAAAATTTAATTATTTTCTTGAAAATTCATATATTTTGTTGAAGAGTCATCTTTTTGGTCGAAATCAACTGTCTTTATTGAAAATACGTCATTTTGGATAGAAAGTTCGTCTTTTGAATTGAAAATTTATCTTTTTTGGTAGAAAAGCTCTTGGTTGAAAATTCTTCTTTGCGCTTGAAAATTTAACTATACTTGGTTGAAAGTGGAAGTACTTTGTTAAAAATTCATTTTATTGGTTTAAGATTCATCATTTCAGTTAAAAATTCATTTCGTTGGTTGAAAAATTAACTACATATTTTGTTGAAAATTCGTTTTTTTTCTGTTTGAAACTTAATTTTTTTATTTGAAAATTTAACTATTCCATTTTTGGCTAAAAATTGATAGTTTTTAGTTGAAAATTCAACTATTCGGTTAAAAATTCAACTATTTTTTGAAAATTTGTTTCTTTTGATTTAAAGTTCAACTATTTGGTTTTACATGCAACTTTCCGGTCTACAATGAATTTTTTTGTTTAAAAATCATCTTTCTTGGTTGAAAATTAACTCTTTTATTTGAAAATTCATCTTTTCGGGTTTAAAAGTCAACTGTTTTCTAAAAGATTCGAAAATGTTAAGTGTTTCATATTGAATTCAATATGCTAAGCATACATCAATTTTATTTAAATAATTTATTCCTCTATTTTCGTGAAAAATCAAAAAGATTATATTTTTTTAACCTTTCTTGCTCCTTAATTCACTGAAGATATACTTTTATAGCATGAAAAGTAAAAAAATATTAAACCACAAAGCTATGAATAGACACAATACCAAAAGAAATGCATGAGTTATAAATAATACGAGGGAGCGCAAAAAAGTGGCGTATAAAATATTTTATTTTGATATCCTTTCACACTTTTCAAAGTGCTGGGATTTTACTGTGGCCTTAAGTAGAACAACAATGTTAGGTACATAAACTATAATGGATGTTCCATGCGTGTGGTTTACGGGTAATTTCACAAACTTTGAACTCCGGATCAATATAATCATACATCCGATCTCTAAAGACCTAATGTGCAAACAGATTCACCCAGAATTTTGGAAATTCGAATAAAAGTTTTCTATTTTATAGTTTTGTAGATGTTATTTTGTTTAGCAGGGAATTATTAAAATAATTTTTGATGTTAAAAAAATATAAAAAATACGACAAAATAACATCTAGAAAATATATATTCAGATTCTGCTGTAATATCTTCAGATGAGAAGAAAAATCTCATATGTAGTGAAATGAAATGGCGTAACTCGTTTCTTAGTAAAAATGTACAGTAATCGGCAAAATTGACATCAAAAATGATTTTTGAAGATTTTTTTAGTGCTTGTTTTATTTATTGTAACAACTCGAACTAGTTTGGGAGGAAAAAATGAGCAGCTGAAAAGCAAGCATTGCTAAACTCAAAATTAATTATAAATTGTGGAAGTGGGTGAAACAAGGGCTCAGAACGCAACTTAAACCAAACGGGCTCAGTGCTCGTATTACACCTTCCGCCTCAATTAATGTCATAACCGTCACAACCATCTCAACGTTTTACACTAGCGTAAAACCGCTATTAAAAAAAACGCGGAGCATGAAATATTGAGCAATGGGGCATTAAATGATCGATCGCGAGTTTATCATACCTATAATTAGTGGGTCAATATAATCGTATAAATTCAATAGTTAACCTTTTTATTATCTTTACAACATTATTAAAAAAAGAAATAAAATTTTTTAGTTTCACGGTGAACCAAGAACTTTTAAAAGATATCAGAATTTAATCTGATTTTAAGGACACTGAACGAGAGAAGTTGAACGAGAGTTCTGAAAATCGATTTAGGTCATTCTCCTCTTTATCCCCAGAATTAAATCTCCAAGACCTGAATCCATTCGCCTTAACTTGATGTTATCTTGAAATTAATTTTCGAATCGCCAAATTTTCCGTCCTGTTAAATAAAATAATAATTAATTTTAAAAGTTCAGATTGGAATGCAGTGGAACTCTCTGATGAAAATTGAGTTGAACAATTATTACGGTTAAGGAAACTTTAACTTTTGACACTATTGACAGAATTTGACACTTTTTTTAGCGATGCCACATTTTTTCTACTATTTTGAATAAAATGACACTAATGCTACTATTTTCTCAAATTTCTCGCTGATGCAGTTTTTTTCACTTTGCCTTTTAACTTATTTTCAAAGCTCTTCGATAGATTGGCTAAAATAACGTATTCGCCACTCAGAAATCGAAATTTTAAAGGATTTTAACTGATCTCAGAGATTTGAAAGGAGTTTATACGATTTCAAAGCTTATAGAGTATTTTGAAAGATCTCAAGGGATTCTACAGTATTTGAGGGATTCATGTGATTTCAAAAGAAAGTAAAAGATTCCATAAGATTATAAGAAATGTCTATAGATTTCAAGGGATTGAAAACAATTGGAGAGTTTTTTTTAGAGATTCCAGAGGATTTCAACCTAATTTTGTAAGGAAGTTTAAAAGATACTACAGATTTCAAAATGTTTTACACGATTTTACTCGAGTTTTGTGAGATAACGGCAATTTAAAAGATTCCAAGTAATTTAGCTAGAGTTTTTTAAAAAGAATTTCTTAGAATTTTAGAAAATTTCAATGCATTTGAAAAATTAATCTTGCTATCAATTATATTTAAAAGATTTCAAGGGATTTCGACGGATTTCGACGGATCTCTAGAGAACTTTAGGAAATAAGTTAAATTAAATTTTGAGGAAATTTCAGGGATTTTACACCATATTTGAGGGATATATATGATTTCAAGAGAAATTTTAGATTTCAAGGAATTTCTACGAAATTCAAGTTATTTTGAATATCTCAAGGGATTTAAAAAGATTGACGAGTTTTTCATGAATTTTCATAAAATCTCAGCAGATTTCAAGGATTTTAAAGGATTTTAGCGGATTTCAAAATATCTTAAATGTTTTACCAGGTTTCAAAAATAGTTACGCTGTCGATTAATTATTTTAAAAATTGTATAACACTGTTTTGCTATGTTTAATTATCAAACAAAATAGTCGAATTTTCAAAGATGATTTTTCAATCAAATAGTTGAAATTCCAACAACAAAATTAATTTCAGATCAAATATTTGCATTTACAAAACAAACAGTTGAAATTTCAAAGCAAAAGAGGCAAATTTACAAAAGAAGAAATCGAATTTTTAACAATATAGTTGAATTTTCAACATAAAAAGAAGAATTTGCAACTTAAAAAGATGAATTCGCAACTGCACAATCGAATTTTCAAAAAAAAAAAAAAAAATGATTGAACTTCAACCAAAAATAGTTGAATTATGATCAAATAGTTAAATCTCCAATCCAAAAAGATGAATGTTTAACAAAACAGTTGCATTTTCGACCAAAAAAAAAAAAAAAATTTAACGAAATAGTCCAATTTTCACAAAACAATTAAAGTTTCAACAAAAGAGTCGAATTTTTAATAAAATAGTTGTATTTTCAAGAAAAAAATTATTATTCATTACACAATTGCATTTAAATCCAATTAATTGAATATTCAAGCCAAAAAGTGGAATGTTTTAGAAGAGAGTTAAATTTTTAATTCACAAATAGACCAAAAAATATGACTTTTTAAAAGTATATTTGCATTTTGAATAAAATAATTAAATTTTCACCAAAATAGTTAAGTTTTTAACTAAATAGTTGAATTTTCAACGAAATAATTGAATTTTATACCAAAAGAATAGAATGTCTATGTCAAAAAGACAACTTTTGAAAAAAAAGCTGAATTATTAAGCCAATAAGATGTATTTTATACAAAACATTAGAATCTTTAACCCAAAAATATGAATTTTCAATAAAAAAGTTAATTTTCAACCAAATAATCGAATTTTCGACTAGAAACAATAATTTTTATTATTTCAAACTCAAATGGAATAGTTAAATGTTCAGTTCAAAAAATTAAATTTCTACCAAGAAAGATAAATTTTCAACAAAATAATTCAATCTAAAAAAATAAAATAATTTTGAACAATGTAGTTCAACTTTCATTCATGTAGTTGAAATTTCAACCAAATTAGATGGATTCTCAACAAAAAATTTAATAGTTGAATTTTCAACTAAAAACAATCAATTTCTAACCAAAAATGGAATGGTTAAATTTTCAATAAAAAAATTGATTTTCAACCAAAAAGATACGAATTTTTAACAAAAGCTTTCAACCAAGTAGTTCAATTTTCGACTAAAAAGGATGACTTTTAAAAAAAAAATTGAATTATCAACATAATAATTAAATTTTAAACCAAAAAGTCGAATTTTGAACCAAAAGAGATTAATTCTGAACCAAATGTATAATAGTAGACTTTTGAATTACAAATAATTTACTTTCAACCAAAAGTGTTTGGATTTTTTATTTGGTTCTATTACTTGAGTTTACATTGAAGCGAAAAATGGAAAAAAGGGGAATTTTCTTGAAGACAAGGAGAAAAGAGGAATTCTTAAAAAGAAAGGGTAAGTAGGGGGATAGGTGAGAGTGCTTTTGAAAGTAAAGTAATTGGTCATTTTTCCTGAAGTAAATTGGTGACACACTTTTGACTAAATGAGATTTAAAGAGTTTGATAAAAATGTTATTGTTTCAGATAAGATTGAAGTAATATAAACTCTGTGTAAAGTACTTTGGTCATCAGAAGCAATGAAGATAAGACGACGTACGATAAGTTGATAAGGAAAGTGAGGGAAATATGTATGGAACATGCATTATTTATTATGCATGAAATATGTATTCAGCAAGCAGTCACGTACATCGTACAATATCTCTTAATTTCATAATAACTTGACTTGCTGCAAGGTCTTCCGAAGTTGTCGTAGCTGTTGAGTGCGATCGTTCCTGGCACCGAGAAACACGTTTAACTTCTTGAGATGCGTCGGGCATGTCGAGTTGAAAAGGTTATCAGCAGCCTCAGCAGCTCCAGCTCCACAAGGCAAGGGGTTAGGACAAGTGGTCCAGACAGGGCCATCGTTCCAGAGGAGATCGAAACCACCGACTCTGATTTCACGGCCAGTTAGCTGTCTCTCGAGGTCGAGGATGTTGAGCACGTCGTCGAGGATGTCGAATTTCAGACGAAAATCCTCACTGTCGGTAGGCGTGAGGGCCGGAGAGGCATTCACCTCCAACAGCCAGGGCGTCAGATGATCGTCCAAAAGTATGTCGTACCCGTAGAGCTCGAATGAGTTGCTTTCCTGCATCATTACGGGCTGCACAGCTTGCAAGCTCGCCATTATCACGCCTGGACTGACGAGAAAAAATATTCAAGAAAATCATCATCCTAGCCTAACTGGAATCGGTCGAAAGTCTTAGCATATTCGTGCTGGCACCTGGTAAAGGCCAATTTAGAACACGAGGAAATAAGCTTTTGCTCAATTTATTCGCTTTTTCCTTTTTTCTTTTTAGATTTTCTGGGTGGCTACTAAACCGGGAAAATGGAAATGTTTTGAGACCGAAAAAAAACGGGAAAAAGTCCATTTCTTCTCTGACGGGCAATTGTTTTAGTGGAAAAACTTATTCAATTACAGGGTTCACAGTCTTTCCCCTGTGTTTCCCTCTTTTGGAAATTCCCCGTTTTACTCTTTTCTTTTTATATAATTTGAAAATGCAATTGTTGGGTTTACATATAAAAAATTGTTCTACTCAAACCTAGAATATGCTGTCGCTAGTATAGCACTTCAATCGAAAATTTCAGTTGATATTAAATACATTTAAAAATCAAATCCATTACATTTTTCCAGTAGACTACAATTCAAACGAGAACTACAAGATTTACAACTAACTGATCCTAATTATATTTTTCGATTCAACACAAATTTCATAAATTCTAGCATTTAAACAATTTTTAAAAACTACCAAAATCCATATACGTTCCATATAATATTTAATTAATTTAAAGATTGATCTTTAAACAAACTTCTTTCACTTTTTCCTAAATTTACAAAACCTAAGCTTATCTCTAAAACCAAAGTAAAACCAAAAAATGGTATTTTTTTATTTAAAAATTAAAGAAATTTGTTATTAAAAATTGTTTTATCCCTCAGGGTTCAATATGAAAATGATCATAGTTAAGTCTTTAAGTAAAACAATATTGGAACCCTTGAAAATATTAAAATTACGATAGTAAGCGTTCTTCAAACATATTTTAGTAACTAAAATTCATTATTTCTTAAATTATTCAACTAGTTTCAAAAATGATTACAACTCTTGAATATTTAAAAATGTGATATTATGGATTTTTAAATAGTTGCTGTTTTTATAATATTAGAAAATAAAAATCCAGGGATGTGAATGCGAACTTTGCATGCATGGATTTTATTTCAACGGTTTGTTAAGAGAAATTTATTGAATAATTTCAATTTAATTTAAATTCATGGAATTTCAAATGATTTCTACATATTTTAATGGACTCTTACGATTTCCGAAGATTTTAACGAATTTCTTATAAAAATATTGTTTCTTCTTTTCAAATGTAAAAATAGATGTTTAATCTTTCCCTTATTTCCCCCTTTTTGTGAAAATATTACCCTGTTTTCCCTTTTTTTTACCTCTTTTTGCACTGTGAACCCCGCAATTAAATTTAAAATTAAATACACTTGAATTAAAATATGCAAAATTTTAGTTTCACATTTAAAAAGTTTAAAAAATTTTATAATTTAGAAATCTAGGCACGGTGAGCTTCAACTTTATTCAACCTAAAATTTCTTGAACTCAATGTTTCTTTACAGAAAGTATCTTTCTGATGATTACATTTTTTCCTTTTCATTGATCATCAGCATTTTTTGAAAAAAAGAAATATTTATGTTTAAAAAATGAAAGCGAAGAACAAATTAGACTTTTTTGAAAAAAAGGCATACTTTTCATTTTTTTTATCTCAAAAGAAAGCTCAGGTTTTTTACTTTCAGTACTTTACGGTTAAAAAGTGGGATTTTAATTTTTTCTTCATGAAAATGTAGCTTATTTAACTTACCTTCCTCGATCAAAAATAAAACTGTCACTTTTTAATCTGAAGATTTCTTTGTGGAAAAAGTTCAGGCTTTCTTTATAGTCCAGAAAAAATTTAAAAAAGCTGTCCTTCTATGAAAAAGTCAAGTTTGTTTTTGATCTACATTTTTAAAGGCGAATATTTTTTTTTCTTAATTTTGAATTCTCAATTTTTAATTTTCAACCCTTAAAATTTTGAATTAGTCCGCAATAGATTTGTTAATAAGGAGATTCTTTTTTGACTACGGCAAATTATAAATTGCTTATTTATGAAGGTTGGAGTTTTAAAATATAAATAATCGAGAAATATGTGTGAAAATCAGAAAATAACTCGGAATTTTTTTCTATATCTTTAGTGCCCACCCTATATGCAAAGTGGGTTAATCTGAGAATCTTTGACTATCAAAATTATTCAATTATTTTAATGAAATAAGCTATATTTTATAATCGGAAAAGATTCTAACTTTCCACTAAACATTCGGTTCTGGAATTTTGTTGATTATTTACTTTCATTTGATGGCTGGCAACAAAAACAAAAATTTGTCCCAATATCATTATCGGAAGACTGCGTTTTATTCCCCACGCATTCTGAAATATACACGAAAATTCTGAAAAAATGTTATCTTCCCTCCAAACATTCGGTTCTCGAATTTTATTTCACTAATTACTTGTACTCGATGTCGGGCAATACCAGAAAAAGTTTCATCCCAATATCCTGATCGGAAGACTACGATTTGTCCGCCCACGCACTCTAAAATGTGGATGCAAAAAATATTAAATTTTCGCTAAACGTCCAGATTACAAATTATATTTTATTAATCTTTTGTACTCGATATCCAACGATACAAAAAAAAGTTTCATCCCGATGTCCTCATCGGAAGACTGTGTTTTATCCACCCATGCCCTTTGAAGTGTACGAGAAAGTGCGTGGGCGTATAAAACGCAATATTCCGAACATTTGAAAACCGGAAATTTAGAAGAAAGAAAGTTAGAATTTTTTCCAAACTTGTCCGTGTATTTTTCAGAGGGCGTGGATGGATAAAACGCAGTCTTCCGATAAGGACATTGGGATGAAACTTTTTTTGTGATGTTGGACATCGAGTATAAGTAACTAATAAAAGAAAATTTGAGAACCGGACGTTCAGAGGAAAGTTATAATTTTTTGTTTGTATTTGTCCGTATATATTTCTGAGCGCGTGGGTTGACAAAACACAGTCTTTTGATAAGGACATTAGGATGATTCATTTTCGTGAATTATTCGATATCCAGTGTAAGTAATTGGCAAAACAAAATCCGAGAACCGAGGTAAAACGCGCATTCTTCCGATAATGATATAGGGATACATATTTGTTTAGTGTTGCCTGACATCACGTAAAAGAAATTAATTAAGGAAAACTCGGGAACCGAACGTTTAGTGGAAACTTGAAATTGTTTCCGAATATCAAATATAGCTTATTATACCATTTAAAAATCTTATATTATATGAACAAAAAAAAAACATTATTTGAGTAATAAAAGAATGAATTTCGTTTATAATTTTTTTTAGCATTGACGCAAACCTACGGAAGTTAGAAGTGTAGGTAAATGTCGGTAAGGTATGTTGCATAGGCCTCTCGTTATACTATAATTAGATTGAAATCAAGCCAGTATACAATTAGGTACAGCTTATCCCGACGATATTATCAATTATTTGAGAAAATTTCCTGGAAAGGGTTGAAAACTGCTTTCATTTATAATTTTATATTATGAAAACGAGCAACATAACCATTTACCGGTGCATCGCGCACTTGTGCGGACACACTAACGCACGTAACGTCTTAGAATAATGGGGTGGCAACACGAATAAGTATTTACCGGCAATGCGATACAGGAGGTTGTTAAATACAGCGACGCCGTGGCGAGCCGTCATGTATTCCCGGACTTTCAGAAGGCTCCATTTACAACCATGTTTAATCTGAAAAATAAAAAGAACTAAAACATATATGCGCTTCTGAAAAGTTTTTATATAACACATACATGAATGCGGCCGTTTCTCATGCCTGTGGAGTGAACCTGAAATCATGCCTGTGGAGCGATTCTGAAGTACTCACAGGCATGTAATGGCCATTATATATCTATGACGTAATAATTGTTGACAGCATAGATATACATGGTTATTACATATCTATGACCTTGAAAAGCGGCACTTAAGGTTGGCTCCACAGGCATGAAAAACACGGTCATATCCATGCATTTGTTGTATGAAATATCATATGAATTATTGACGAGAGGGACTTTATTAGCGAGTGTATGTTTTCAGTACGAGCCGCAGGCCAGTGTGCGATAGTGCAATAAAGTCCCTCTTCTCCCCCTTGGTGCATAATATACTATTATCTGCAGTAGAATCTAAATTCCGGTCGTTCAATAATTGGCATCGCTTTGTGAGAGCAACTACGAATCCTGATGATACTTTTTACACTTTTTTTAGCGATCAGGGTTTCTACATATCAGCGAATTCTGGTAAGTCAGGGAATGCCAGGGAAAACCTAAGTCAGGGGATATTCGATAAACTGAAGTTTAAGTATAGGGGTCGTCCACAAATTACGTGATGCGTTTTTCTGAAATTTTCAACCCCCTCGCTCCCCATGTAAGATACCCTAAGTTTTACTTATATGGAACATTATTTAAATTATATTCAGAAAAGAAAATGTGTTAATAATAAGTAAGTCTTATGAATGTATAATTTTTTTTGTTTGAGAATTCAGCATTTCGCTAAAAATTTTATTATTTGATTGAAAATTAAACAATTTGCTTTAAATGGAATGCTTTTCAATTGAAATTGAACTGTTTTGCGGAAAAATTCATCTTTATAAGTTGAAAATTACACTATTTTGTAAGAAATTATCTTTTTTGCTGAAAAATTCATATTTTTGGTTTCAAAATTCAACAGGTTTGTAGAAAATTCGTCTTTCTGACATGTAAATTCAACATTTTGCATCACATTTTTTTCTTTTTTGACTGAAAAATCCACTCTTTTGTTGAAAATTCGTCTTTTTGTTGAATTCAACTGTTTCTAGTTTAAAATTAAAATCTTTTTTGGTCGAAATAACATCTATTACATTTTTTGTTAAGAATTCATATATATTTTTTGGTTGAACATTCAACTTAGTTGAAAGTGAAATTATTTTGTTAAAAATTATTTGGTTTTGTTGTAAATCGAACTATTTTGTTGAATTTTTGTTGTTTTGTTAAAAGTTATTTCTTTAACTGAAATTTTAACTATTCCATTTTTTTTGTAGAATATTTATCTCATTGGTGAAAAATTCATCTTTTTGGATGAAAATTCATTTCATTGGTCGAAAATTTAACAATTTTGTTGAAAATTGTTTTTTTTTTATTATTGTGGATAATTAATTTTTATTCTAAACATATATTAATTCTATTTTTTTATTTAAAAATGCATGTATTTAGTTGTAAATTCGTCTTTTTTGGTAGAAAATTAAACTTCTTGATTGAAAATTTACACTCATTTCTTTGGTTCAAAAATTTAACTATTTTGTCAACAAAAAATTTTGTGTTGAAAAGTTATTATTTTTTTACTGAAAACTTAATTATTGCATTTTTTATTGAAAATTCGTGTAATTTGTTTAAAAATTCATCTCTTTTAAACGTCTTGAATTGGGCTTTGGTATACTCTTTAGTGTCCGAAAATGAAGGTCAAGTTCAGCGGGAAGATTTTTTGTTGATAATTTATCTGTTTTATTTCAAGATTCCACTATTTGGTTGAAAATTCATCTGTTACGTTCAAAATTTAACTAATTTAAAAACAAAATAATAATTTTATTTCGTTAAAAAGTAATTTTTAACTAAAAATTTAAATGTTCTATTTTAAGTTGATAATTTATCTGTTTTAGTTGAAAATTCAACTATTTGGTTGAAAATTCATGTATTGCGTTAAAAATTCGTCTTTTTGGTTCAAAGTTAATTTTTTAACGTAAAATTGATCCTTTTTAGTTGAAACTTCATGTATTTCATTGAAAATTCATCTCAGTAGAAAATTAATCTCCTTGGTGGAAAAGTAATCTTTTTCGTTGAAAAATGAACAATTTGTTGAAAAATTCATCTATTTTGTTAATAGCGCAATGATATCTCTAATCTATAATGTATGTGGAATAACTTCTTTCTTATTAAAATGTTTTCTTACTTAAAATCTTCCAATCTGTATGTCTCTTGTCACTAAATTTCTTTAATATAAATTTAGAAACAAATATGTTTGTTTGTTTTGTTTACCGAAAATGTTTGACTATTTTGAAGTAGCCTGAGAAATAAGTTAAAAAATATTTTCACGCTTATAATTACACTGTTAAAAATGTCTGAAATTGTAATCTACAATTACTATACATTTGTATATATTAAATCTAAAAACTCGGTCCATGGAATATTAATTAAGAGGCTACATATTAAATTTTATATACATGTATATTGATCATCTTTTAGACAAGTCAGGTAATTTCACTTGCAGCAAATTAAAAATAATTATGGCAGTAATTATCAATTCTAAATGATTATATTCTACAAGATGATGGTATATTAAATTTTCTACACGTATATGCATTTTGCTTCCATTACATTTATAGTAAAATTCTATAGAAACTTTTAACAGTGTATATTTTTTTTCATTAACCAAATACAAAAAAAAAAATTTTGTTGGTATTTCAAAAAATTCTAATTTGATCAAAAAGTATTTGTTCAAAAATATGATTTTATATTATTGCTTGTTATCAAAAACTATATGCAATAAAAATTGGCAATAATTTGTTAACCGATAGAATGTTTTTTTAATTTCTAAAACTTTAAAAAAAATTTTTAATTTTTATAACTTTAGAAACTTTCAACCCCTCTGTGTTGGCCAAAAGTGGTATCTAAAAATTTCCTTACCAAAATCACAAGTTGTCCTGATAGGATACATCAAATGTTACACGTACCACAAGAGCAGAATGAAGAAAACGTAAACATTTATCAAACCCTCTCCGTCCCCATTATAACAGGACCATAACAGCTCCTCTGGAACCCTCCAACCCCCTAAAAGCATCACGTAATATATGCCAGGACGACCCCGAACCATCAAATTTAGAAAGAGTTTAAGGTCACGTGACCCACTCGTCACATTGCCTTAAAGATGATATTTATTTGGCTTATTGACAGAATACTGAGAAGAATAGTGGATGTAATATGCTGAAAATCGAGCACGAAAGTTAACAAGAATCTGTTCCAGTGAGAAGGCGAGAATAAAAGCTTTGCCAGAAAGACTTTTCTCACTACCTGTGTATTCTTTGGTAGCGAATGTTCTTCATCGTCTGGTGATCTCCCTTTTAGTTGAATAGCCATGTTGGTTAGATGGATCCTGCTGTCGTCGATTTTATCAAGCGCAAATAATTCACCGGACAGCCGAGCAAAACCCTCCCTTGCCAACCACACCTTCAACGGATGAAAGGACGTGACTAGGACGTAAATGCGCAGATCGAACTTCCTCCCTGTCGATCGAAGGGGAAACGGATATTATAACAATTTTTAAAGCTCGCGTAAAAACGAAAAATGGAAATCAATTTGATTCTTCAATATTTCAAACTAGTTTCCCAAATTTACGAGGGGAGCGTGCACCCTTCAAAATTTTCTTTGGATTCATAGTCTCAGTAATAGGTAATTACCAAACTTGTAATAGGTAGTACGAAGTCTCTCTGGAAGGTGTACGACTTTGTGGTGCACCATGGTAAGAGTTAATTATGGTTAATGGGGATGATATCTTCTTCAAAGTACTCACCTTTGGAAGCCACAACCTTTTTTCGGCGATGCTCCACTTTCGGAAGCACTCATTAAAGACACCTTTCGGAATAGCTACACTGTTAGAAATGTTTGCAGTTTTAGTATACACGCGCATATTAAATTTCCTATATGCTTACTAAATTCATTACACTTTGTATATGAATTTCATAGTTTCTGTATACTAAAATTCATATGCGTGTTTACTATATTCAGCTGCGCAAGCGCGTTTCGATTCACGCGAGTCGGGCAACGTAGCCGGTGGCATTTGTTTGAGTTCTTTGTAATGCTAAAAGGTTCGGCTTCTTTCTGCGTGGATCTGCGAAGTCTTCTTTTTAAAGGGTATGTTCAATTTATTATCGTAAATGTAGTTTAACGATATGATTATTTGAAAATTAAAACTTTGTTCTTTAATGTCATTTTTCATCTGATCATGTTTACAGATGATGAAGACGGGCCTATGCGAAATAGAACGCGTATACTGAATTTAGTATATGCGTATACTAAATTTCGTGTACATGTATACTGAATTTAGTATACGCGTATACTAAATTTTTTGTAGGTGCATACAAAATTCAGTATATGTATATACTATATTTACTGTACGCTGGTATACTACAATTAATTTCATGTTTTGCATTCTTGCTTCCATAACATGTATACTCAATCTAGTACAGATTTTTCTAACAGTGTAACAGCTGCTTCCTCGCTTTATGTTTTATTTCTTCTATGTCTTGAAATCGTTTTCCGTTTGGATGATACCTTAATTTGGGAAACAGCCAGAAATCATAGGGAGCCAGAACAGGACTGTGCTGCCGAAGTTGTGTGAGGCCGTGTTTCACCAGAAATTTCTGAATAAGCTGCGATGAATGGTCAGCAGATGTGGAAACGAGTGGTTAATTACTCGGATTTTTGGTGTACACTAGATTGAAAGATTGCATGGGATTGCAAAAGATTCCAGGGATGATAGGAAATTCATTATAGAAAATCATTATATAGAATTAATGTAAAAAGTAGAGAAACAACAAAGGACCGATTTATTTTAGACCACTTATAATTTCATATACTCGTAAAAGTACACAAAAATAGCGATTCTGCACAGATAACCTTTACACGGCAAAAATCTCTGTATTCCTTTTATATCTTTAAAATCTTTTTTAATTTAATTGGAATCCATATCAAAACCTTTTAGAATCTCTTGCAATCCCTTGATACCTTTGGAAATATTTTTAAATCCATTAAAATATTTGTAATCTGTGCCCAGTGAAATTTGTAAAGTCCCACAACATTTTTAAAATAATTAGACGTCCTATAAATCTTAATCTTCTTTCCTTGAATTTTTGTAGCCCGTAGAAATCCCTTGAAATTATATTTAATTTATGCCGCAATGTAGAATCATTTGAAATATGTATCTTGAATATAAATTGAATTATACTTATTCTCTAAAGTTCTCTAGAAAAAACGTTAAAATCCGTAGAAATCTTTGAAATCCCTTTCAATTGTATGTATCTTTTGAAATCCTTGAAATCCCCTAAAAATCCTTAGAAATCTTTGAAAGCCCTCGAAATCGTGGGCGATTTAAGAAAATCCCTAAATCTTGTAAAATTACTTTGAATACCTTAAAGCCCCTTAAAATCTTCTGAATTGCTAGGAATCCCTTGAGATTTTATTTATTTTTAATCTCTTTAAAACCGATGAAATCTTTTAAATTTATTTGGAATATTCACAAATCCCATAAAATCATTTTAAAAGCCTTAAGATTCGTGAAAGTATAAGATTGCAGAGAAATTGTACATTGCAGGAGTAATGAACCCCTATGCAGTAGCGTTCCGAGTTCGTAACCGGACAGTCCGGGCTCGATTCCTGCTACCGGTATTTTTTGCCAATTTTTGTTTTCATTCAAATTTGTTCTTTTTTTTAGTTGCAATTGTTTATTAATTCTATTTAAACCAAGCTAAAATATTCATTTTTAACCATTTTTTTCTTATAAAAAAATTGTTTTCTTCCACCTTTATGCAATTCCTTATACAATTTTTTCGTTAAAATACATCACTCATTATTCTAATTTCAAAATATGAATATTATAATAATAATAGAAAATGTCTTCAATTTATATTCTATTTTATCATATTATTTTTATATTTCTTTATATTTGAATATTTACTTCATTCTTATACTATTCGTATATATTCTATTTTTGTCTCATATAAGAAAATAATAATAATCTAAATATAAATATTCACTTGAATAAAGAAAAATTAGAATTTTCTATAAAAAGCAAAACTTTTCTTCGAGTAAAAGTTGTAAGGGTTGAAAACCCTTTTTTTTTATATGAATAGAATTGTTAAAAGTAAATATTTAGGCTTGTTTTAAATAAATTTGACTGTAAATTGCAATAAAAGAATTGAATGAAAAAATTGTCAAAAAATTCCGGCAGCAGGAATCGAACCCGGACTTTCCGGTTACCAACTCCGAGCGCTACCGCCTGATCCAACCGGAAGTTGAAAGACTCGCATCTCAGTCCATGTAATGTTCGGGGATTTAAAAAAATTAGTTTTTCACGAGAATAGCTCAAAAGCTCATCTTATTATTTTAGCATATTTTAATTTTGGTAATGATCAATTACTGAGAGGAGTATGAAAAATCCCCTAAAACACCTAAAATCGAGAATTTTCTCCATTTCTCTTTTTTTTTTATAAGGTTTCGATTCATTTTTTTAAGAATCATAAACATAAATTCAAGACAATAGGAAAAAAGACGCTTTGAAAGAAATTCTTTTTTATGATGCCAATTTCCAATATTTCCTAACGATTTAATTGGCTAATTTTGTAGATTTTAAGGACATCGTCAACAGCGAAAAAATTGCTATCGATTCAATCGAGAAACTAAAATCCAAAAAATGAATTTTGTAGTTGCACGTATAAAAAAAACCTTCACAGGCCAAAATGCTCTAAAAACAGGGGAAAAAGGAGATTTTTCACGAAAATAGGGGAATAAATCCTTTTGAATAAAATTAGAGTAGGTACTAATATTACATTCAATTTGAAACGCTTTAAATTACTATTCATTCAAGTAAAAATATTTTATTTTGAAGAAAATAGATTAATAGTTGAAGAAAAAACAAAAAAAAAGTTATATTAAATAAAAAAATATATGAATTTTGAACCAAGAAAAAATGGAATCAACTCGAAAATTTGAACTTTGAACAAACAAAAAAAAAGACGAATGTGCTACATAATAGTTCAATTTTCAAACAAATAGATGAATATACAACCAATAAAGAATTTTCAGTCAAGAAAGAAAAAATTCTCAACCAAATCGTTGAATTTTCAAGCCTAAAATAATATGAATTTTCCACAAAACAGTTCAATTTTCAACCCAAAAATATGAATTATTAATCATAAGCTTAATTTTCAGTCCAAGAGGACGAATTCCGAAACAAAGCAGTTGAATTTTCAACAAAATAATTAAATTCTTTGTAGGTTGAAAACTCAATTATTTGGTTAGAAATTCAACTATTTTTTTGACAATTCATCGTTTGTGCTTGAAAGTCTTAACTATTTTGTTAAAAATTAATTTGTTTGCGAAAAATTCAATTATTTTTTTGAAAATTCAATTTTTTGGTAGAATATTTCATTGTTTTTTTAAAAAGTCATTGGTTTGGTCGAAATTGAACGCTTTGAATTTTTTTTTAAATTTTTTGTTGAACCTTCATATTTTTGAAGAGAAAGTTCGTCCTTTTGGATTGGAAATTTGATGTTTTTTGTAGAAAAAGCATCTTACTTGGTTAACAATGAACTTTTTTGTTAAAATTTTGATTTTCTGGGTTGAATATTCAACTATCTTCTAAAACATTCGTCTTTTTGGCTTAAAAAGTATTCCAAATAGTGTTTTTGTACTCTTAGTCTTATTTTTCGGTTAAATAGTCTACTATTATATTTTTGGTTCAGAATTAATCACTTTTCGTTAAAAATTCTACTATTTGGTTAAAAATTTAATTATTTTATTGAAAATGTGACTACTTTGCTAAAAAGTCATATTTTCTGGTCAAAAATTTAATTTTTTTGTTGAACATGCGTCTTTTTTGGATAGAAAAGTCGTCCTTTTGGATTGAAAATTCATCTTTTTTGTTTAAAAATTCAACTATTTTGGTAGAAGAGTCATTTTTCTTGATTAAAAATGAACTTTTTTTTAAAATTCAACTGTTTTCTACAAAATTCGTATTTTTGGCCTGAAAATTGAACTATGTGGTTGAAAATGCACCTATTTTTGGTTGAAGTTTAATCTTTGCGTTTGAAAATTCCACCATTTTGTTTGAAAATGTATCGCTGCATGGTGATAATTCAACTATTTGGATAAAAATTCGAATATTTGGTTAACAATTCAACTATTTTGTAAAAATTTCATCTTTCTTGGTTGAAAAAGAACTTTTTTCTTGAAAATTCATCTTTTCTGGTTTCATTGTCATCGAGTATCTAAAACATTTGACTTTTTATGTTAAAAACTCAACTTTTTTGGGAGAAATTAATTTCTTTTGTTAGAAAATCTTTTTTTTTCGAAAAATATCAACAGTCTTGTTGAACATTTGTCTTTAGTCTTTATGGATCTATAATTGATCCTTTTAAATTGAAATATCATCTTTTGGTAGAGAAGTCAACTTTTTTTTTTAAATTTCGCCTTTCTTATAGTTGAAAATTCAACTGCCTTATAGAAGATTCGTGTTTTTGGCTTGAAAATTCAACTATTTGTTTGAAAATGCTACTGTTTTTGGTTAAAGTTTAATCTTTTCGGTTTGAAAATTCGATCATTGGTTGAAGATTCATATCTTCGTAGGTTTCAAATTGAACTATTTGGTTGAAAATTAACTTTTTGGTTAAAAACTCATCTTTTCGGGTTCAACAGTCAAACGTTTTCTAAAAAAAAATTCGACTTTTTACCTAGAAAACTCAACACTCTTGTTGAAAAGTCATCTTGAAATATTAGGAATATGGTACCTACATTCATGGTATTCAAAAAAATGTGTTCCCTTGTTATTCATAAATCATCCTCTTCCTCTGTTTTGAAAGAATTTTGTTCTGTAAGTTCTGAAGTCACTTTTACAATAATTTACATTGTAGAGTAGGAAAACTGGGAAGTAGCCTGGAATTTTGTTTAAAGTTTGAGTGGCCAGTGGCCACCCTGCAGGAGGAAACCAAATCATCCTCTTCCTCTGTTTTGAAAGAATTTCATGCTGTAAGTTCTGAAATCACTTTTACAAGAATTTACATTGTAGAGTAGGAAAACTGGGAAAGTAGCTTGGAATTTTGTTTAAAGTTTGTGTGGCCATCCTGCAGGAGGAAATCGGGACATGACCGGAAATTTCAAATCATCGTTGGCGGGTAGAGAGCCTGATTTGTGAGAGTATTTCTTGGATACCTGCAAGCAAGTGCGGATTCTCCACATACTTTTGAACCACAAAAGTCTCAGCTTTGCCATTGGAGGTGTTTGCGGTTTGAGACGCGGCGGATTCCTTGGTTTTCCAGTCGTAGAGATCTTTGAGTCTGCGGAAGAGAAAAATACCACGTCCTTGGGATCCGGTCACAGGTTTTACTATCCAGGTGGCCCCCTGCTGTTTGCGGTACTCCTCGACCAACATTCGATACTCGTTTGGCAATTCGAAGGTGATTGGCATCGATGAGCTAAGATCGGCTTCTTTCATCCTCCCGGTCTTTCTAAGCAATTTCTCGTATCGCTTCAAATTCCGATACAAATAATTCTTCCGGGTGAGCTCATAGTGATTCCGAAAATGAGGTATTCTTTGATGAGGACCGAGTTTACTCTCCAGAGCCAAACGAACGTCACCCGTTTCGCACCACCACAAGTTCCAGTCTGTTTCACGCGGATCTTCTATCTAGATTAAATAACTAAATTGAATCAACAGAGTTTGCATCCAATCTCTATTGAAATCAGATTTAAATTCAAGTCCTGTCAATATGGTTGACTTATGCATTATGGAATTGGGAAGCTTATTTTTGTATGTAGAACAGTGTAGGCAGTGGGTCAAGGTGAAAGATTAAGATGGTAATCTTTAAGCTTGGAAAAAATGGAATCAGATTGTGGTGATTACGAAAGGCAATGCTCGGTTATCATTTGACAGTAGAATCATACTGCACACTCGTTCCCCTCTTTTCCCTTTTTTAAAAAGAATTCAACTATTTTTCGTTAAAAGTTAATTATTTGATTATATTTTTGGTTCAAAATTAATCTCTTTTAGTTAAAAATTCGACTATTCGGATGAAAATTCAACTATTTTTTTAAACATTTCTTTTATATAAAATTCGCAGTTTTTGATTGAAAATTTATATTTTGATAGAAAAGTAATCTTCTTTGTTTGAAAGTTAATTCTTTTTTAATGTGAAGTCTATTATCGCATAAGAATTTTAATTTTTTTTATGTGGACCGTAAGACATAAAAAATTCACAATTTAAAATTCTTAAACGTCGTCGGTCGAAGAAAAGGTTTGATTTGTTACTTATCAAATTATTACAATCTGTTATCACATATTTGGTTAAGAATTCATCTCTTTTGGTTAAAAATCCTACTATTTTGTTAAAAAGTAATTGTTTTAGGTCCAAAATTCAACTGCTTTGTTGAAGATCCGTCTCGTTGGATAGAAAATTCATCTTTTTTGGCTGAAATTTAATTCTTTTTAACTGAGCAGATGAAAATTTGTCTTGTTTGGTTGAAAATTAATTATTTGTAATTGAAAATTCTACTATTATATTTTTGTTTCAGAATTCATATCTATTTTAGTTGGAAATTTAATTATTTTTTTGAAAATTCAACTACTCTGTTGAAAATTGAACTACTTTGTAAAAATTAATTTTTTGGTTGAAGATTCAAATCTTTAGTTGAAACATGAACTATTTTGTTAAAAATATTTTTTTGTGTGTAAAAATTCATATTTTCTGGTAAAAATGTAACTGTTTTGTAAAAAATTCGCTTTTTTACACCAAAAATTCCACAATTTGGTTAAAATTTTGTTTCTTTCCTGAGCGCAAATTTGTTTTCTTAGTTTAAAAATTCATCTCATTTGGTTAAAAATGTCATTGGTTGAAAATTAATTAGTTTTAGTCGAGTATTAAACTATTTTGTTGAAAATTAGTCTCTATTGGTTGAAAATTCAATCAGCAAAGACGAATTTTTAACAAAATACTTTAATCTACAACTAAAACAGATTAATTTTGAACCAGTTGCAATTTCTCCCTAAAAAATTGAATTTTTTCGAAAAAAAATACGAATGTTAACAAAATAGACAGATTTTCAACCAAATTGTTCAATTTTGTACTAAATTGTTGAATTTTCTAGCAGAAAATACAAATTTTCTACAAAACAGTTGAATTCTTAATCCAAAAATGTGAATTTTTAACAAAAAAGTTAATTTTCAACCGAAACAGAATTACTTTTAACCAAAAATTTGCAATTTTAATTAAAAAAGATGAAATATCTACAGAAAGATATGAATTTTCATACCAAAAAGATTAATGTTGAATAAAATAGTTAAAGTTTCAATTTGAAAAAAAAATTGTTAATCAAGAAAGAAAAACAAATTCAATTAAATTGATGAAGTTTCAAGCGTTTAAGTGGAAAAATGAGAAAAAGGGGAAAGACTGTGAAGCTTGCGATAAATAAATAGGAATTTTGATAGACTAAATAATAACATTTTAAATAAACATTAAAGTTCATTTTTAATACTTAAAGAATGTTATGACACTATTGTGACACGATTTTTTAAAATTTGTCACACTATAAACAATATTTTTCATCTCTGCACTCTAAATTCGAATCATCAAAAGTGACTGATCCAAACTCAATTTTGACTGATTCAAATAATGGGAATTCGACGACTGACAAATCAGTCAAAAGTGACTTTTTCATATAAAAACAGGTCAATTTCCAACGAAACAGATGAATGTGCAATTCAAATGATAATTCATTACCAAAAAGAACTAATTTATAACAAAGCAGTTGAACTTTCAACTAAGTAGTTTAATTTTTTTAAATGAATTTTCCGCTAAGAAGATTAATTTTCTACCAAAAAAGTTGAATTCTCAACTAAAAAAGATTAATTTGCAATCAAACAGATGAATTATCAACTTAAATTATGAATCAAAAGCCAAAATAATGAATTTCTTTCAAAGCAGTTCAACTTTCAATCTATCCTAGGTGAATTTAAAAAAAAGTAAATTTCCCGCCAAAAAGATTCGTTTTCTACCTAAAAAAGACGAATTTTTATCGCAAAAAAAGATCAATCTTCAACCAAATGTTTGAATTTGCAAATAAATAATCGATTTTCAACCTAAAAAGGAATAGTTAAATTTTTAATAAACACAATTAATTTTCAACCATAAAAAAACTAATTGAATTTTTTTTAAATTAAATTTTCAACCAAGGAGATGAATTTTCAAGTAAAGTCATGAATCTTTAACAAAAAAATGAATTTGTAATAAAGTAGTTCAGCCAAAAAAAAAGAATTCTCAACAAAAAAATTAATTTTTTATATTACAAATAACAAAGATTTTAATTTTTAATCAAAAACATTTCATATTTCTACCAAAATAATTTGCATTTAAAACAAAGTAGTAGCTTAACTTTCAACAATAACGACAATAAAAAACGAATTTTGAATAAAATAGTTTAATTTGCAACTAAGCAGATGAATTTTTAACTAAAATAATAAATCATTACTTCAAAAAATTAATTTTGAACAAGGTGGTTCAAATTTGAACCACGTAGTTGATAGTTCAGCCCAAAAATATTTTTATTTCAAATCAAAAACAGTCGAATTTAACGAAAAAGATGAATTTTGAACGTTTTGATTGATCTAATCCGTAATTTTCAATGTGTTAATCAGTCATTTATGTTTAATTTAAATTATTTATTAAAATGTAGGAATTTAATTAGGAATTTTAATTGAGAAATAATGTTACTAATTTATTATATCATCGTTATTGTCACTTCCAGTGACTGAAAGTCAGTCACTTCGATTGACTGATTGGTTCAGTCAGCAATATTGACTGATTCATCTGTTAAAACAAATTTTCTATCAGTAGAATCTTCTGTGATGATTGATTAAGTTCTCCTAATTTTAATTATGTCAGATCTAAATTTTTTTTCTTTAAAGGGTTGAATGCTCTCAAAATTCTGTATAAAATGAGCCCACAATGAAGCCAATTTGTCTATTTTTAAGTATAGATATTGCAAAATAGTGTAAATTGCAATGTTATCTTAAATTTTAGGTAATATCCGAAGTAATCAACATTTTTTAATGTTCTCAGGCTCATTGTAAAATTATTTTTCCACAGTATCAAAAAAAGAATAATGAGCATAAATCTAAAGAAAGAATTCCTTTCACAGTGCAAGAACTTGAAGGTGTAACAAAAAAGTTTGAATAATTGCAATATTCTTTGTTATTTCTATAAAAGTTCCCCAAAATATATATTCATTTAATTATTATTCTAATTTACATATGTTTTCAAATTTGTCCAACTTTTTTCACTGTGGCTAC
The DNA here is from genome assembly GCA_011634705.1 of Andricus grossulariae. Classification (NCBI taxonomy): domain Eukaryota; kingdom Metazoa; phylum Arthropoda; class Insecta; order Hymenoptera; family Cynipidae; genus Andricus; species Andricus grossulariae. The sequence goes on from JAABKJ010003847.1 coordinate 22,656, forward strand.
TATGGCTACTTGTGAAGACTAATGTTGAGTTTCAACTCGAATCACCTAATATTGACGATTCTGAATAAAGTTTACAAAAACTTTTTTTCCTTATGGGAAATACGAGTTGAACCACTCTAAATTGAAGCCACCTCTAAATATAATTTTTTTCAAAACAAGAAGAAATGGATTTATTTTTGTGCGAATTCTAACAATTTTTGGGGCGATATGCATAAAAAATCGAAGAAACAAATTTGGGACGACCCTATTAATCAATCATCAAAAAAGAGGTGAGTTTGATCTTTTGACCGGTAGTATATTATAGCGAGTACTTGAATCATTTCGTTTCCTTGTAAAGTAGTTAGTAGATGATACTGAATAAGGCATTGAATGAAATTACTTGTGTCCATCCTCTCGCAAGCATCACCTTAACTTGCGTCGAGGGAAAGTCACAGCGAAACTTGATTGCCTTGTGATTATGTCGCTTCTTCAAGTTAGGATGATGCTCCTTATCTGATATTAAGGGCGCAGAAGTCCATGAATCTATCGCCACGTGAATCTCGTGTTCCTTTGGTAATTGAATTGCCATTGCGTTATTTGCCAGATTCGAAACGTAACCTTTTTTGGTCATTCCTTGATTACATCTTTAGATGCTCGATTTCGATATCAAACAACTGAAGGGAGCTAGGACAAATTTTATTTATAGATTAGATTAGGGTAATCAGGATAATCGATAGGGTGAGTCGAGAAAACGGAAGCTTTTAACACTGGCTAACAAATAAAAATGATGGAAAAATTAAGGTACTTAGAGCAGAAATAGTATATTGCGCAACTAGGGTTGAAAGGCTATGATTGCAACAAGCGTGAAGTTTGCTGCCCGAGCGAAGCGAGGGCATCACTCACACTTGTTGCAATAATATAGCCTTTCGACCCGAGTTGTGCACGCCATTTTTCATCATACCTTTATCGGAGATCGATTTTCCTTTGTTCGCGAAGCGAGTTTATTTTGTTCAGAATAATCGACTAAAATATTTTTACAGTAGACAAGAGGTTAGAATAGTCACTGGAAGTTGGCTGCAGCGCTCGGAAATGGAAAGAAGTTTGCGTGTGAAAGAGAGAGATGAGAATAATATATAAATCGATATTGTTTTCTCTCGATCGTAAAGGTCTTGAACTGGGCTGCAGCGCTCGTGCGATTATGACGGCGATGGAAAGAGAGAGGGGACGATCGCGTCACAATAGAGAGATTCTGCTTTCGACCAATCGCGAGCCGTCTTATTTCTTTTCATCCCGCTACGTCATCACTTTTCCTCTCTAGGGAGGAAAAGAAAACTTGGCTGCATTCCGCCACTTTCGCTCCGCTCTACAGGCATTGAAAATCGATCTTTCGATGAAGGTCCCATTCGATCCCGTTTATCTCCAAGGTTCACCCAGGGATAACTCGCCGGAGGGAAGGGTACAACTGTGCACGGGGCAACTGTGCACGAGCCCATCTGTACACGTCGGTGGCCACTTGTACAACTGTGCACGTTGTTGGCCACAGGCACAACTGTACACCTGTCATCTGTGCACGTCTACATTTCGACGTGCACATTTGGGAGTATCCCATCTGTGCACGTTAACTGTTGCAAGGGTACCATCTGTGCACGTCTAAATTTTGACGTTCACAGTTGGAAGTCTCCCATCTCTGCACGTTAACCATTGCTAGGGTACCATATGTGCACGTGGACTTTTCGACGTGCACAGTTGAGAGTGCCCCAACAGTGCACGTCTTAAATAATACGATCAGATTTTGAAGTTGCAAATCCACGTGCACAGAAGTGACACTCCCAACTGTGCACGTGCACAGATGGGAGTCTCCCAACTGTGCACGTCGAAATTTGCGAGGGGTAAAACTGTGCACGGAGCAAATGTGCACTTGTCCAACTGTGTACGACGAGGGCCGGTGGTACAACTCTGCACGTTGTTGATAACTGGCACAACTATGCACGAGCACAGATGGGAGACTCCCAACTGTGCACCTCTCAATTGATACGATATGGTTGTCAACACACCTTTTCCACGTGCGCAGATGGGATACTCCCAACTGTGCACATATAATTAATACGAGCATTTTTTCACTCTTAAGTCCACGTGCATAGATGGGACACTGCCAACATTGCACGTCGCAATTTGCGAGGGGTACAACTGTCAACGGAGCTACTGTGCACTTGTCCAACTGTGCACGTCGAGGGCCGGTGGTACAACTTTGTACGTTGTTGATAACTGGCACAACTATGCACGTGCACAGATGGGACACTCCTAACTGCACGTGCTGAGGTGAGAGACTCCTAACTGTACACCAGAGACTCCAGAACGTGGGATTGTTCGGCCCCCACCACTTTCCGATCTGGGAGAAGCCATGCAAACGTAGCGTCGGTGAGTCGGCCAGCCTCGTGTAAAGCCGAAAATGCACGAGCACGAAGCCGAGCTCGCACGAGGCCCGACCCCGACTTCACGATTCGCTTTCGGCGGCTATTAGAAGGTTTGAGTTGATTTCTATTTCCAAAAATTGTCAGCTTGAAGAAAGACTGCAAAACATGTAATGAAGTCTTGAGATATTTAATGATTATGTTTTTCAGGAATTATTGTGGAATGTT
>JAABKJ010003848.1:0-25269 GCA_011634705.1 Andricus grossulariae
GCCCTAGGAAGGGCGAGCACCAGCGCGCAGACCTGACAACGAATGCGAGGGTTTGTCTACACGCTGAAAAACCTTCAGTGTAAGGTGTTTTTTATTTTAGCGGACAGACAAGACAATAATCGAGACTCTCCGATTTTTTCTCGAGCTTATAATACATACAGCAAGTCTTACGGTTGGATGTTTCTAGTAAACTGTCATCTAAGTTTAAGCTGTGATGAAATGGGTTTTGTTTTGCTCCGAATACATCACCAGCTGCTTGCTTCAGATACAGATAATCCTCCCTCACGCGCTGCTTCACCGCAGGGTCTTCAGCCTCCCGCATCATGCTGCGATAAAGAGAATTGATGCGAACCGCTATATTCTCCCACAAAATGGTATACGGAAGTCTTGACGTGCGCTTCAATACATCTAAAAGAGGTGTAACACACTCCGTAAACAGCGCATGCACAACCTGCTCTCTCCATTCATACCGATCTCCTTCTAATGGAACAAACGAACACAATGACTCATCAATTTCAATTTTCCGATCCTCTCTAAAGACACATGCCTCCGGTGGAAACTGATAGACACCGTCATACAGCGTCATCATGTACAAAGAGGAACTGACGGCTAAGTAGGCATAACGCTTTGAAAACATCGACGCCGCTACAGCTAAATTCGGTGCATGCATAGCTTCCTTTTCAGCCTCTAATAAACGCAGGACAGATGCTTCTGAAAAAAGCGCAGCAAGTGTGCGATCAGATGTCATTGGTTCATTTGTGATGTGTACCCCGAAATCAAGTAATTCTCTCTCAACCCACTCTGGCCTCATATCAAAACCTCCATCTTTCGTTTATCGATTTCGTTGTTGGTATAACAAATAAATAAAGAACGGTGCCCCAATTGCGGCCGTGAATACACCTGCTGGTACATCTAACGGTAGAAAAGCCGTTCTAGCGACTAAATCTGCGAGCATCACGAGAATACTTCCAACAAGCGCAGATGCCGGGACCAGCGCAATGAACGAACGGCCGATGATCATCCGTGCAACATGCGGCGCCATGAGTCCAACAAATTCAATACCGCCAGCAAAAGCAACGGCAATCCCCGCCAATGTCACACTCATCAGCAGAAAGAATAACCGTTTTGCCTGCACTTTCACCCCGAGACCTGTTGCGAGATCATCTCCAAGCTCCTTCACATTCATCGTTCTTGCTAACACCATGACAATCGGTAAAATGATCATGATCCAAGGAAGCATCGACGTGACGTCCTTCATCGTAGAACCATATAAACTGCCTGTCAGCCAGATATATGACTTTGTCGTCGTCATCGTATCACTAAGAACAAGAGTAAACGTCACACACGCCTTCATAATGGCAGAAATCCCAATTCCCATTAGGACAAGTGTAATCGGCTTAACCCCTTTTTTCCATGAAAGCAAATAAATCAGACAAGAGACAGCAAACGCCCCTGCAATCGCCCATAAGGATTGATACGCAATAGGCACAGTGCCCATCCAAAAAACAATAAACATAATCGCACCGAACGAAGCACCACTCGTAATCCCAATGATGTCAGGCGATGCAAGCGGATTGCGAATTAAACCTTGCAAAATAAGCCCTGATACCGCAAGCGCGGCCCCCACTAAGACAGCCAGCAGTGTTCTTGGAATCCTCAGTGTATTGAGCACAAAAGTATTTCCCTCTCCCTGACCGATTATATGAAGAAGCACATCCACAGGCGAAATAAATCGGCTGCCCATACAGAGACTGAGAATAAATAACCCAAAAGCAATGGCCGTCAATAAAAGTAAAATCAAAAACGTCCGCTTTGAAAATTGAAATGAAATGCGCCCGCCCTTTGAACGCACTGTATATGTTTTAGCCACCTGTCTTCAACCCCTTGCGCACGAGATAAACAAATAGAGGCGCTCCTGCTACCGCCGTCATGACACCAATCGGCACTTCCTGCGGCATGATCAGAAAACGAGCCGCAAGGTCTGCGACAAGTAAAAGCGACGCCCCCACAACGGCACAATACGGCAGTACCCAGCGGTGGTCAGGTCCGACAAGCTTTTTCACAATATGCGGCACTAGAAAACCAACAAACCCAATCGATCCTGCGACAGCGACGGAACCACCTGCTAAGAAGACGACGAGTACCCCCATCGTGATTTTCAGCACCAGGGTACGCTGACCAAGCCCCTTTGCAATATCATCTCCTGACAAAAGGACATTGATGGAGCGTCCAAGAAGCAGCGCCACAACTGTCGCACCTAAAATATAAGGCAAAACAGGCAGCAGCATATCAATGCTTCTTCCAGACACTGAACCCGCCATCCAGAACAGGATGCTTTGAATCGACTGTTCATTCACGATTAAAAGACCTTGTGTAAAGGACGCAAACAGTGCAGATATCGCCGCACCTGCAAGGACAATTTTGACCGGTGTCAATCCATCTCTTCCAATGGAGCCCAAAAGAAAAACGAGCATCCCTGCAATTGCCGCACCTAAAAAGGCTGTCCACATATAGCCTGTTAATGACTCTGTTGAAAAGAAAACAATCGAAATGACGATAAAAAATAGTCCACCTGCATTAATTCCTAACAAATCTGGCGCTGCAAGCGGATTTCTCGTTAATGCCTGCATCAGTGCACCTGAAATCGCTAGACTTGATCCAACAACTGTTGCAATTAAAGCTCTTGATAATCTGGATGTCATGACAATGACACTGTTTGGATCCGATTCATCAAAATGAAGAAACGCATGGATGGTGGCTTTGAGGGAAATCGAGGTTTGCCCAAGAGAAATGCTGAGTATAAAAAAGACCACCATCAATACGACGAATCCAGCAAACAGCAGCGCCTTGCTCGAATCCTTTTTTAATAAACTTCTCATCTGATTCCCGCTTTCAATCTGTTATGGAAAAAGGAGAAAATGGTTTTTCACATTTTCTCCTCTGTTATCCTTATTTATCAATTCCGAGACGATCATCAATATCATCAAGCATCATGTTTGCAGCAATAATACCGCCGCCCATGTTCCAAGTGATTTCATCGACTTTATGCACTTGTTTCGTTTTCACTGCGTCAAGCTGCTTCCATAAAGGATGACTCGTCCACTCTTTATATGCTTTTTCAACGGCTTTATCTTGATCATCCATGAAGTAATAGATCACATCTGCATCCATTTGCGGAATGCTCTCTTTGTCTGTCAGTGTAATGATGTCTTGCTTTTTATCTTTGACATTCTTAGGTCCTTCAAAGCCTAGCTCTGTTAAGATTGACCCTGCAAATCCAGTTTGATAGATTCTAGCATGATCTGCACGGAAGTTCACTACAGACACACTCATTGGCCAGTTTTTGATGTCTTTTTTCGCTTTTTCTTTGAAGTCAGCGACGCGGTCATCCCACTTCGTTAGCAATTCTTTTGACTTGTCTTGCTGATTTAACGCTTCACCCATTAATTTCACTGTATCTTTAAATGTGAACACTGTTTCTGTTGCAACAGTTGGAGCGATTTCTTTCAGCTGATCAAAAATTTGCTCATGGCGGACTTTTGATGCAATGATCAAATCTGGGTTAAGCTTTTCAATTTCCTCTAAGTTTGGCTGTATTTCCTGCCCAACAATTTTGACATCCTTTAAGTCATCTCTTAAATATTTATACGTAGGTGCCTCAAGCCAAGATTCTACAACACCCACTGGTTTAATGCCCATCGCGACTGCTGCATCTGTTGCTCCTTGGTACAGCGTCACCACACGTTTAGGCGATCCTTTAATTTCAGTTGAACCGATAGCGCTTTCAACGGTTCTCGTTTTCTCTTTACTATCTGACTTGCCTTCACTGCTATTGCTGCCGCAAGCTGCAAGTAAAACGATGGAGAGCACAACTAATAGCGACCAAAAAGATTTTTTGAACATGTACCTCACCTATCCATTCTATATGTAGTCATATCGTTTGATAACGATTCTCATTATCACACTATGATTTTATCATAGAAAAGGATGGTGTCAATGTAAATTTTTAAGAAAAAGGGAGAGTGTTGACTAGTTGTTCATACTAAATAGAACGATTCCATATTTGGATGCCCCTTCCAATCCGTTTTCCCGCTTCTAGTAACACCGACAAATGGGTGTGTCCATCCAGCACTTGATAGACTGATTGTTTTCTGATCGTTTCATCGGGCAGTTCATGATAGGCAGGAAATTTTTCTATATCATACAGCTCATCCTCACTTCCTACTAACATCGCATATGGCCGATCCATCATCGCAAATTGTTTTTTAGGTGCAGATGGGGTTAAGGCAAGTGCTAGATTGACGGTGATGGCTGTCAACAAAAGCGGATCCTGCTCGACTGCCCATATTGGATAGTGAAAACGAACGGCTTCAGAATGACTCATCAGCAATCCTTTTGTCATGGCAGACAGAACGAATTTCCATACTTGAACGGTTGCAAAAGGGATTTGATTAGGGCTCGAAGTGCCTGATTGATAGCCAAATTCAGGGGCAATAAAAAAGTAACCGTCTACTTCTCTTTTTTTCGGCCAAGATAGGTAGTTTAGCAGTAATCCCGCTCCAGATGAATGACCGCAGAGATAAACGGCTCCTTTATGCTGCTGTTTGACCGTATCCACAAACTGCGAAATATCGTGCCACACATCTGTGACACTAGGTGTATCACCCTTTTTCCCTTCCGAATGGCCGTGACCTCTTAAATCGATTAAAAACGTATTCACATGAAAATCATGTTGCAGCGTATCGGCGATATGCTCGTAACCAGCTAGGCTGTGAGCGCCTCCGCCATGGATCAAAATGACATTTGCCACGTTCTTTTTTTCTGCTAAAAACGGATAATACGCAAGGCTTGTGCCGTCGTGTGATGGCATGAATTGTCTTTCTGGAATATGAACAGGAGCTGCCTGCTGCATACTTGCAAATGAGAACGGTTCTGTCTCGATATCTTTCAATTTTTTTCGCTCCTTCAAACAGAAGCGAGAATGGCCAGCAAGCGCTAGTCATCCTCATTCCTATATCCTAATGAGTGATATTCCGCAATGGGAAGGTTTTACTTTCAATGATGCCGAAGATTTGGACTCTTTATCTGGATATTTGATTTCAACTTATAAGAATAGATTAAAATAACCAACTATATGAAATTTCTTTTTCGTAATAAACTTTGAATAGTTCTCATACGATCGCTCCCTGTTGGTAGAATACTGACGATGAATGTCGATGAAAAGAAAGACTTCACTACTACTGATTGACAGGAAAACAAAATGCCAGTGTGCGAAATTCAGCTAAGAGTCAGATTACCACACACCTGCTTAGCGAGACTAAGCAGGTAATAGACCTTTTTAAATACTATAATTCTTCATACAAAAGTTAACAAATAAAAAAGATTGTAGAAAAACATGAGTTCTCTACAATCTTAGAGTATAAGTTTTTTACTTATAGCCTTTTATCTTTATTCAATAACTTGATTCACAAATTCTTTATTTGCTGTTAGATATAAACCTTCTGATGTTTTGAGTCTCGGGATTAAATTCTTTGTAAATTCTATAGAGTGTACTTCAATTAAATCGTTTTTTTTCAAAACAGAAATAGGATCTTTTTTAAAGTTTTTAGTTTCATACAAATTGCATTTTTTTAATATTTTTACTCTTCGCGGAATGTCAGTAATGTAATTCACTAACTGATCCAATTCTATTTCTTGTATAAACTTTTTATTAGCTGTAATAAATTGATTCGTATTTAAAATTAATCTAGGAGTACCTTTTTTACTATAGGTAATATCTTTAATTTTTAAAAGTTGTCCCTCTTCAATTTCATGCCCTATAAAGTGTTTAAAATCACGATCATCATAAACTTTAATCTTTGTAGTTGTAACAACTGATACAGGTGCTTTGTTTAGATAAAGGTCAAGATTTATATTTTTATGATTTTTTTCTTGTATAAATTCAATTTTGAATTTTTGCCTATTTAATTGATGTAATGGATTCGCACTAGGGTATGTTGCATTAACTATGACAGGATTATAACGATCATATATTATGACAATATTATAGTCATAATCAATTTTATTGAGGTCGTTCAATTTAATATAAACTATATTGTCTTTTATAATTGTTGGTACTTCTTTTTCATTTAAATCGTTACCTAGTTCAACTAATAACACTTTATTTACAAGCTTCTGTGAATCACAATAAATACGGACGGTTTCATACATTTCCCCATCTACTCTTTTAGTTCCATCATATACTGCAAAAAAAGGTTCACATATTCGTTTATCATATGAGATTGAAGGCGGCAAAGTATAATAAACCTTATTATCTTCTATATATTTATTAGCTGCTCCTTCATTTGTTAAGATAAGAAGATAATCTAACAATTGTTCTTCTTCTTGATTTGAAATAAGTTGAAACAAAAGAGAAAGTTTATCACATTGAATAAAATCCTCAATATTCAATCCATTTCTTTTCATTAATTTAACTAAACGGAAAAAGAGTTCATAATATTTATTTTTTTCTTCACTTATGATAAATCGTTTTCTCTTAAAAAGTCTAATTAAAAAATCAAGCTCAATAATTCTATTTATGGCATTATATGCTGCTTGTTTTGGGATGTCTAATTTCAAGACTGCTTCTAGTACTTTTAAATTATATTCTGTTTTTTCAAGTATACTTGTCTCTCCAACAAGAGATTGATTAAATTTATATCGATTAATATGGTATACAGGAATTGTATTCATAGACGCTGTTTTGCATTTAGAGATGAGTTCAATAAAGAATAATTTATCTTCTCCATACTTCATATGTTTAAACTCAATTTGATGATTGTCCACAATCGATTTTTTAAAGATTTTTGCAGGCGGACCTACAGATCTAAAAATTTTGTCTATTTCATATGGAATTAACCTATTTTTTTCTTCGAAGGAAGTAAACCTTGCTCCTTTTTTGATTGCATGATCTGTATGTTTTACTAGTAGACCAAAAGCTATATCGGCATCATTTTTTTCTGCTTGAAGTAATAATTTCGGAAAGCCCTCTTTATCTAGCCAATCATCTGCATCAAGAAGTGTTATAAACTTTCCTTTTGCTTCTGAAATTCCTACATTTCGCGGTAAGGAAGGACTGCCCGAGTTCTTACTTAATTGAATTAATTTTATAAATGAATGTTGTTTTTGAAATTCTTTCAAAATATCAACAGATAAATCTGTTGAGCAATCATCTACAAAAATGGCTTCTACTTTCTCTTTATCAAAATTAATATTGATAATGGAGTTAACACAATTCTTTAAGAATTTTTCTTTATTGTATACAGGAATGATTATCGATAATAATTTCTCCATATAAGACCTCTACTTTCAATCATCTTGCTTCCAGACAATCTTCTAAATTTAGTTTCCTATTTTAAATTATATACCTTTATAAGAAATCCAACAAAAATTTTATTGTTAAATAAAGATAAAGATTTTCTATAGCAATAACATAGTATTTTAGAGTATTTTACCATAGAAAATGATTGTGTAGAAGAAAGCACACTCCAAAAAAAGTTTCACAACAAATAAATTAACATATTAAATGATTCATATATACCTATTTTATAAGAAAATCCTGACTTTGTATAATACCAATGACTTATTTTAACGCTTGTTTGTTTCAAGTATAGGGAATTGTTCTACTAAAAACTTTGCATACAATCGCCACCTGTTCCTAGAATCATGATGATGAATGTCGTTGGAAGGAAAACGCTTCTAAAGCATATAAGAATACGTACATCAGATAAATTGCTTTTTAAAAACCTTTTTCATCCCGCTGATCACTCAACTAAATACACTTCTATTCATTAATAGACAGATGACGACTAAGTGTTCACCTCGTCAATACCCTTACACGAAAAAAGACGAACAGTCATCGTTCGTCTTCTTCCCTCACTTCACTTCTTCATGCTCCTGAACCGCATGTCGTTTACTGGCGATAAAGAGTGCAACGGTCATGGCTAGAATGGTCAGCGCCCACCAGAAGGTCGATACAGCCTCTTCATGATCGATGATAATCAAACGGATGACGGCTGTGATGCCAATGTAAATAAAATAGCGAAGCGGAAAATGAAAGTTTGATTTAAAGTACTTAATAATTAAGGCAATAAACTCAAAGTACATAAAGAAGATCAGCAGCTCACCAAGCATTTCATAATAGCTGTCTCCTTTGTTGACCACATTCTTGTAGACGAATTGGACAATATACCAAGTTTCACTAATTAAGAGGACGCTTAATGCAATGGCCAGAAAGAATAGACAGATATTCAGAAGACCTTGCAAGAGATCGGGTACCTTTTGGAAGTTGTTGAATCGTTTCATTAGATTGTCTCTCCATTCCATGTTATTCATTTGTCATCTATATTTTGATGTGCCAGAAACGCAGCACGATGTAGTAAACATCGTTCTTTTCCATCTTTTCAAACTGCCCGTGCATGCGGGACATCATTCGTTTTATGCTTCGTTCACCAAGTCCAGTGCTTTCCTGCGTGTCATTTGTCTCTTTTATCGCATTGCTCACATGGATCTCAAACATTTCTTGATCGGATAGAAACGTGAGATTGATGTCTTTTTTCGGATCGGCGTATTTCAGTATGTTGGACATCAGATTATCAAACACTCGGCCAAGTTCCTCGACATTCACGTTGATATAGCTGTCAGGAAGCTCTCCTAAAAGATGAACCTTGAATGTCTCTTGCTGCAAGATCGCCACCTGATCTGATAAGAGATCGTAAATGACCTCTTTGACTGCAACGGTCTCAAGCTCAGGTTCATGTTCTTTATCAAGTAGAAAATAGGCAAACAGATTATCAGACAGATTTTTCAATTGCAATGCTTTCTCATAAGCACTTGCTATATATTGATCTTTACGGGGATCCGCTCCAGCCTCCTCTTTTTTCGCAAACTCCAGGTTCATCATGAGCGACGTCAGCGGTGTTCTCATATCGTGTGACATTTCGGTCACCAGACTGCGACTCTCTTCTTGCAGCTCGTCAATGGCTTGGAGCTTGTCCAGAAAAGCTTTACGAAGATCCTCAATACTTTTGGCAATCATCGCTAATTCATCATGCCCTTTTACCGTCATCTCATAGTCCAGCTCGCCGCCTTCAAGAATATGAATGTCTTGGTGAATCGTTTGCAGATAGCGTAAACTTTTGCGAATGCCAAGCAGAACAATGAGGAGAAAAATAAGCGTCGCCCCGAGCAGCTCGAGTGTAAAGGCAAGATCGTGGTAACGAGATGAATAGAAACCATCCACCATGACGCGACCTTCACCGTCGCTAAACTGAACTGGATACGTATGATGCTCAGCGTACTGGGTCACCTTTTCTTTTCCATACGCCGATTCATCAGCAGCCGAATAGATGGAGTCATATTGCAGCACTTCATCCTTGAAGATGGTCAAATTAATGTAATTCTCTTTTTTTACCCACTCACCAAACGCTTTTCGGTCTGTTGAAGACAGCTCATTCTCAGACACATAGCGGCTGAATTTTTGAATATACCTGGCTGACTCCTCCTCGTAATACTCGTCCGAACTCAAGTATCCATCAATGAGGTCATTGGTGATCTTTTGCAGCGTCAAAAAAACAAGACCGCTTACCACCGCAGCAGTCAAAATCAGCAGTGCCAGCTTTTTAGCTAGTGTATATTTACGATGTGCCAAATCGGTATCCTCTTCCCCATTCTGTTTTGATATATACAGGACGTGCAGGATCATCTTCAATTTTGGCACGTAGCTTTCGAATATGCACCATCACCGTATTATTGGAACAATAGAAATAAGGCTGTCCCCACACGCTCTCATAAATATTTTGGGCTGAAAAGATTTTGTTTCGCCTGCTCATGAGCAGCTTCAACATACGATATTCTAAATCAGATAGCTTGAGTTGTTGATTTTCTTTCCACACTTCATTAAATTCTTCGCTCACCCTTAGCTTGCCCCCAACAAGAAAAGTTTCTTCCTGTTCCTTCTTTTCCTGATAGACAGTATACCTGCGTAATTGTGCAATGACTCTAGCATGAAGCTCCTCTTGTGAAAAAGGTTTTGTCATATAATCATCCCCGCCGGCGAGTAAGCCTTCGGTTTTATCGAATGTACTTGATTTGGCTGTCAGAAATAGAATCGGGACGTTAGAGGAGGCTCTCATCTGCTGGCACGTTTCGATACCTGATATACCGGGCATCATCACATCCAAAATCACCAAATCGAGTGAATCGTCCACAAGCTTCAATGCTTGCTCGCCATTCATTGCTCTCAGCACCTCATATCCTGCGCGTGTAAGGGATTCCTGCAAAAGGTCTCCAATATCCTGATCATCTTCTACGACTAATATTCGATGCGTCATGTCTCTCTCACCTCATGATACGTGATGTACTTTCTTTTATGTCTTTACTATATATCATCTAACAACGTGAAAAGAATACGGTATAAATCTTAACAGGATATGAAAGTGAAGGTCTGCCATCAATTTGTCACATTCATTTCCCAAAATTTTCTTCTTCATAAATTGTTAAGAATTGGTCTTTATATTAATTCATTGTAAGGATCAATGATTAGATCCGAATCACATCTATTATAACAAGAAAAGGAGCATGGATATGAATGCAAACAAAGTAGCACACGCGATGAGTTTGAAAGATCGGGTTCATTTCTTAGACATCGTAAGGGGATTTGCCTTAATGGGAATTATTCTGGTGAATTACTTTTTGATCGTGGATTCGGCGAAGGGATTCGATATGGAAGCAAATGATGTCTTTCACAACTTGGTGAATTGGTTCGCCTCAGGGAAATTCATTACGTTATTCTCCTTCCTATTCGGGGTTGGTTTTATGATTTTTATGGATCGAGCTGCTCAGAAGGTGGACAGTCCGAACAAGCTGTTTGCCCGCAGATTAACCATTCTCTTAGGATTTGGCCTTCTGCATGTCACTTTTGTTTGGATTGGTGATATTTTAGCGTATTATGCAGTCGCTGGCTTTTTATTGCTTTTCTTTTACAAACGTACAGCCAAAACCATCCGATACTGGCTGATCACACTCTTTGTGATTCAATTGCTCACACCCTTTTTCACAATGCTGCTTCATACCATCAGTACAGGCTCATCGGGCAAGCCGGACCTTGCCGATTTTGATTTGACCAGCCACAACAGTCTGACTTATTTAGCATCTATTGGTGACCGATGGACAGATATGGTGACGATGGCTTCCAGCTCATTTTCAATCGTCTATTCCATGTTCTTCATGTTTTTGCTTGGTGTTTATTTTGTGAAAATGGAGTTTTTCAAAAACATGGAGGCGAAAAAAACGATTTGGAATCGCATTTGGATCATTTGTACCATCGCTTTTCTCATCACACAAGGCAGTACGATCATAGCAGCGGTCAATCCTTTTGAAAATACACTCTGGGTGAACATGGCCACTGCTCTGGAACAAAACGGAGGATTAACTGGCAGTATGTTTTATATGAGTACACTTGCGATGCTGTTTCTGCACGTTCCTCAGCTGCGAGGTGCTTTGATGGTCTTTACCAAAGTCGGGCGGATGTCACTGACCTGTTATTTGCTTCACTCAATCATTGGAACCATGCTATTTCTAAAATATGGAGCGGGGCTTGTCGATCATCTTCAGCCGGCTGGTACGTTCTTCATGGCTATTGGCGTGTATGTCTTCCTTGTGCTTTTCAGTACGTTTTGGTTAAAGAGGTTTAAGTATGGACCGATGGAATTTATTTGGCGTCAGCTGACGTATGGGAAGGTCAATGACAGATCGAAAACCAATACATTTCATGCGGCGAAGTAAAAGAAAAAAGGCGAATGGCTACAGTTCGCCTTTTTTAATATGTTAAGTTTGTGATTCAGAGACAATCCGTTCACTTTCAATACTGCTCAATCATTTCTTGTAATTGAGTCAAATAACTCTCTTTTAATTCATCTGGGTATTCAATTTTCACATGTTTCCCAAATGAGATCAAATAGTGAGTCATATACGATAATTCTTCTTGGTTGTACCCACCCATAATATAAGGAGTATCATCAACGATCTCCAATCTCATATTCGGATAATGATTCTTCAAAAACTTTTCTTTTCCTTGTTCCGTTAATCGACATTTAAATGAGATATCATGATAAGTTTTTTCGTACTCGAGCTGCAGTGCTTTTAATTCTTCCTTCGTAAAGGTGCCTCTGCCTTCTTCTTCAATGATCAAGTCCTTCATAAAGTCACATCTATAGATGCCCCACTTTTTATTTTGAACATCATATGCTTTCGTGAACCAAATCCCATTTCGATAAAATAACTCAAGAAATTGCAACCTGATCCTTTTATTTTCATATTGAGTGTACGTCATCTTCACGATTTGATCTTCCATCATCGCCTGTAAAATCAATTCCAAATGATTTTGTTCATTAACTGGTGCAACATTATAGTAATGAATCACATCCAAAGTCTCTGTGATCATTTGTTTTCTCTCATCAGACATTGTGGCAAACAGCTTTTGCCGAATTTGTGAGTAGGACTTTTTAAATGGTGTTGCTGACACCAGGTCTAGCGCTTTAAGCGCGAAAAAAATAGCTTGAACTTCATCGGTATTGAAATAAATAGGGACCATTGGAGATTGTTTCACCAGTCGATATCCTCCATGTCTGCCAGGTTCAACGTAAAAAGCTAAACCCATGGACTCTAGCTCTTCCATATCTCTCAAAGCCGTACGTTTCGATATGCCAAATTCGGTTTCTAAATCCTTTAACTGAAATGAGTATTTATCACTTAAAAAAATAAGCTCTTGGTTTAATCGTTCTGATTTTTTCATATGAATTTCCTTTTAAAAAAGGTGACATGTTTTGTCACCTTTATATTTTATACTCAGTTTATCAAAAGAAAAGGAGCATGTATATGCAAACATTAATCATTAACGCGCACCCTGATTTCACTCATCGAGAAAGTTATTCAAACAAACTGCAAACACTATTTTTAGAACAGTTTAAAGAAAGATACCCTCATGATGAACCAACAATTTTACATTTACATGAAACTGAAATTCCTCGTATCGAAAAAGACCAGCTGCTACGTATTTGGAATAAGCAAGCATCTGAACAAACATTAACAGCTACCGAAGAAAACATCGCTGCTGCTTCATCTGCTTTATTGGCTCAATTCAAGGCACATCATCGAATTGTGATCGTGTCACCTGTTCATAATTTCAATGTGACTTCACGAATGAAATATTATATAGATAATATCTTTATTGCGAGAGAAACGTTCAAATATACAGAAAATGGTTCTGTTGGTCTGATGACTGACGATTATCGTGTACTTTTACTTCAAGCAAGCGGCTCAATTTTCACAAATAACGATCGATATACACCTCTGGAATTTTCACATCATTACCTAAAAGAAATATTTCAAAACTTGATGGGGTTTCATCAATTTCATATTGTCCGAGCACAAGGAACAGCGATTTTAGAGGAAGAAACGATCTTGACATCTGCAGCTGACGATTTGTCTAAAGCCTTTGACGAGTTTTACTCGCCTAGCGAGATGTGAATTGGATTTTTCCAAAAACAAAAAGACCAAAAACGTTTGATTTCACGTTTTTGGTCTTTTTTTATTAACCGATTGAACCTTCCATTTCAAACTTAATCAAGCGGTTCATTTCAACGGCATATTCCATTGGCAGTTCTTTTGTGAATGGCTCGATGAAGCCCATGACGATCATTTCTGTTGCTTCTTCTTCAGAAATTCCGCGGCTCATCAAGTAGAATAGCTGCTCTTCTGATACTTTTGAAACCTTGGCTTCGTGCTCTAATGAAATGTTGTCGTTTAAGATTTCATTGTAAGGAATCGTATCAGATGTTGATTTGTTATCCATGATGAGTGTGTCACACTCGATGTTTGAGCGTGCGCCCTCTGCTTTACGTCCGAAGTGAACGATTCCGCGGTATGTGACTTTACCGCCTTGTTTGGAAATCGATTTCGATACGATCGTTGAAGATGTGTTTGGTGCAAGGTGAATCATTTTCGCACCTGCATCTTGGTGCTGACCTTTACCTGCTAGGGCAATACTTAATGTCATACCACGAGCGCCTTCACCTTTTAGGATGACCGCTGGGTATTTCATTGTCAGCTTAGAACCGATGTTTCCATCAATCCATTCCATTGTCGCATTCTCTTCACATACTGTACGTTTTGTGACAAGGTTGAAGACGTTGTTTGCCCAGTTTTGAATCGTTGTATAACGGCAGTAGCCGCCTTTTTTCACGACGATTTCAACAACCGCACTGTGAAGTGAGTTTGTTGTGTAAACTGGTGCTGTACAGCCTTCTACGTAATGCACATGTGCGCCTTCATCAACGATGATGAGTGTACGCTCGAACTGACCCATGTTTTCAGAGTTGATACGGAAGTATGCTTGAAGTGGTGTATCTACTTTGACGCCCTTTGGTACGTAGATAAATGAACCACCAGACCATACAGCCGAGTTAAGCGCAGCAAATTTGTTGTCAGTCGGAGGAATGACTTTTGCCCAGTGCTCACGGAAGATGTCTTCGTTCTCTTTTAATGCGCTGTCTGTATCTTTAAACACAATGCCTAGATCTTCAAGGTCTTGCTTCATGTTGTGATACACAACCTCAGATTCATACTGAGCAGATACACCTGCTAAGTACTTTTGCTCTGCTTCTGGGATACCAAGCTTATCAAAGGTTTGTTTGATTTCTTCTGGTACTTCATCCCAAGAACGCTCAGAGCGCTCTGATGGCTTTACGTAGTACGTAATTTCATCAAAGTTTAATGCATTTAAATCTCCGCCCCATTGTGGCATCGGCATGTTGTAAAAGAGCTCAAGAGATTTCAAACGGAAGTCGAGCATCCACTGAGGCTCTTCTTTCATACGAGAAATTTCTTCAACGATCTCTTTTGTCAGTCCGCGCTCTGAACGGAAAATGGAAACGTCTTTATCAGAAAAGCCGTATTTATATTCACCAACATCTGGCATTTTTTTAGCCATCCATTTTCACTCCAATCTTATGATTTGCCGTTATCTTCGGCAGATGCGCCTTTTTCAAGCGCCTTCCAGGATAATGTTGCACATTTGATGCGGGCTGGGAATTTTGCCACTCCCTGCAGCGCCTCAATGTCACCAAGATCAATGGAATCGTCGTATTCTTTTCCTAGCATCATATCGGAGAAAATCTGAGACATTTTCAAAGCTGTTTCAATATCTTTCCCTTTAATTGCCTGCGTCATCATAGAGGCAGATGCCATCGAAATAGAGCATCCTTCTCCTTCAAATTTCGCATCAATGACTTTTTCGTCTTCGATTTTCATCGTGAGACGAATGCGGTCACCACACGTTGGGTTGTTCATATCGACGACAATGCTGTCGTTTAACACACCTTTGTTTCTCGGATTTTTATAATGATCCATAATCACTTGTCTGTACAGTGTGTCTAAGTTTACATTAAAAGACATTCGTAAAATACTCCTTTGTCTTACGGAGCGCTGCGATGAGCTCGTCAATCTCTTCTTCTGTATTGTACAGATAGAAGCTTGCTCTTGCAGTCGCTGATACACCAAGCCATTTCATGAGCGGCTGTGCACAGTGATGTCCAGCACGAATGGCGACACCTTCTGTATCCAGAACAGTTGACGCATCATGCGGATGGACGTCGTCTAAGTTAAACGTCACAAGCCCAGCCCGGCGCTGCGGTCCATAAACAGTCGCACCTTCAAGCTCCTTAAAGCGCTCAAGCGCGTAAGTGGCAAGCTGATGCTCGTAACGGCTGACTTCCTCCATACCGATTTCATTTAAGAAATCAATCGCTTTTCCTAGTCCAACTGCTCCGGCAATAATCGGTGTTCCCGCTTCAAATTTCCACGGGAGCTCTTTCCAAGTGGAATCATACAGATCCACAAAGTCGATCATTTCACCACCAAACTCAGCAGGCTCCATATTATTCAAAAGGTCCTTCTTCCCGTAAAGCACACCAATGCCAGTCGGTCCACACATTTTATGCCCAGAGAATGCGAAAAAGTCACAATCTAGATCTTG
This sequence comes from Andricus grossulariae, assembly GCA_011634705.1. Lineage (NCBI taxonomy): Eukaryota > Metazoa > Arthropoda > Insecta > Hymenoptera > Cynipidae > Andricus > Andricus grossulariae. The sequence continues at coordinate 16,073 of JAABKJ010003848.1, forward strand.
AACATCAATTTGCATGTGCGGCGTGCTTTGCGCACCATCGACGACAATAATGGCACCATGATCGTGCGCAATTTTGGCGATTTCTTTAATCGGGTTGATGGTTCCTAGTACGTTTGAGACATGTGTGACAGCGACGATTTTCGTTTGATGTGTGATCGTTTGCTTCACATCTTCAAGCGATAGCGTGCCGTCTTCCTGTAACGGAATATATTTCAATGTGGCGCCAGTTGCTTTTGCTGCTTGCTGCCAAGGGATGATATTCGCATGATGCTCCATGTGCGTAATGACAATCTCATCGCCTTCTTTGAGGTTTGCTCTGGCATAGCTGATCGCCACTGTATTCAGTGCGGTTGTTGTACCTCTAGTAAAAATAACCTCCTGGACAGATGAAGCACGGATGAATGCACGAACTTTCTCTCTGGCACCCTCGTATGCGTCCGTTGCTTTTGTTCCAAGGGTATGAACACCCCGGTGGACGTTCGAGTTGTAAGACCGGTAATACTCATTCATTGCATCAATGACCACTCTTGGTTTTTGAGAAGTCGCCGCACTGTCCAAATACACCAAATCATGTCCGTTCACTTGCTGATGAAGGATTGGAAACTGCTCACGAACGTCTTTGATATTCATTATTTTACTTTCCTTTCAATCACAGAAACGAGCTGCTTTTTAACTCCTTCAATCGGCAGTTCTTTGACGACTGGATTTAAGAAGCCATAAATCACAAGTCTTTCTGCATCTTCTTTGGAAATCCCACGGCTCATGAGGTAATACAGTTGAATTGGATCGACACGTCCAACAGAAGCAGCATGCCCTGCTGTCACATCATCTTCATCAATTAATAGAATCGGGTTTGCGTCACCGCGTGCTTTCTCACTCAGCATGAGAACACGTGATTCCTGCTCGGCATTTGACTTCGTTGCGCCATGCTCGATTTTACCAATTCCGTTAAAGATAGAGGATGCTTGATCCTTCATCACACCATGCTTCAAGATATACCCTTCAGAGTTTTTACCGAAGTGGATGATGCTTGTTGTAAAGTTTTCCGTTTGATTCCCGCGGCCGACAACAACTGATTTTGTATCACCGAATGTCCCGTCGCCCATAAGCTTTGTGATGTTTTCAGACACGACGTCTCCATCATTCATCAAGCCAAGCGCCCATTCGATTTTACTGTCACGGCCATTGGCCATACCGCGTCTGTTCACATAGACTGTGACACCTTCTGAAAGGTTATCTACTGCACCGTAAGTGACGCGGGCATTAGCTCCCGTGAACACTTCGGACACGATATTGAAGATTGCTTCTTCAGGTTTTGCTGTACTGATGTAGTTTTCTACATATGTGACTGCACTATGATCGTCTGCTACGACGATGACATGGTTGAACAAAGTCGTGTCGTCATTTTCATGCAGGTAGACGGCTTGAATTGGCGCTTCAAGTTCTACATTTTTTGGTACAAAGAGGAAAGCTCCGCCATTCACTAAAGCCGCATGTAAAGCGGTTAGTTTATGCTCATCTACTTTCACTGCATCAGTCATGAAGTATTTCTGCACTAGATCTCCATGTTCGCGGATCGCTGTATGAAGATCAGTGAAGATCACGCCTTTGTCTTTCGCTTCCGTTGAAAGGGACAAGTATGCTGGCGTTTGATCACGCTGAATGTAGACTGTCTTATCCGTGTCCTCTAAATCAATGAGAGATTTCACTTCTTCAGGAAGCTCTTCTAATGATCCAAATGGCGCACTTTCGACTGTATGCTGTTTGAAATTGGTTAAATTCCATTTAGAAATATTCGTTTTGTCAGGCTTTGGCATTGGAAGGTCTTCTGCTTTTTCAAGAGCCTGTAAGCGAAGGGAACTCATCCATGCCGGTTCCTGATGCTTCTCGGAGAAGCTTTTGACATAATCTTGATCTACTGATAATTTCGTTTCTAATGTCATCAATAATCCTCCTAACGCTTACGCTTCTTGACCAACAGTTTCGTCTTCAATTCCTAACTCTTTTTTAATCCAGTCATAGCCTTCTGCTTCTAGACGTTGTGCAAGCTCTGGTCCGCCAGATTTCACGATACGTCCTTGCATCATGACATGAACGTGATCTGGTGTGATGTAGTTCAGTAGACGCTGATAGTGAGTGATCATTAAGCAGCCGAAGCTTTCGCCGCGCAATCTGTTAATCCCTTTAGAAACCACTTTCAACGCATCGATATCAAGACCAGAATCGATTTCGTCAAGGATCGCAATTTTTGGTTCAATCATCATTAATTGAAGAATTTCGTTGCGTTTTTTCTCCCCGCCTGAGAAACCTTCGTTTAGGTAGCGCTGCGCCATGTCTGGGTCCATTTCAAGGAACTCCATGTTTTCGTCCATTTTGCGGATGAATTTCATTAGAGAGATTTCATCGCCTTCTTCTCTGCGAGCGTTAATAGCAGAACGAAGGAAGTCCGCATTTGTCACACCACTAATTTCAGATGGGTATTGCATCGCAAGGAAAAGACCTGCTTGAGCGCGCTCATCTACTTCCATTTCAAGTACATCTTCGCCATCAAGCAAAATGCTGCCTTTTGTTACTTCATATTTAGGATGACCCATAATGGCAGCAGATAAAGTTGATTTACCTGTACCGTTTGGTCCCATTACTGCGTGGAATTCTCCACCTTTTATCTCGAGGTTTACACCCTTTAAGATTTCTTTCCCTTCAATCTCAACGTGCAAGTCCTTAATTGTTAATGTCGAAGCAGTCATATATCGATACCTCCAAAATAATCATTATTCTCAATTTATTCTCATTCTAATTTTATAACAAATTAAAACTGAATACAACACATTCACGATATACGTGAGAGGATGCTCTCAAAATTCTAACAAAAAATGCAGGTGGATAAAAGGATTTATGTCGAAAAGACTGTTTCCATAAAGAAAGGACGGGAAACTGTTCTCCCCGCCCCTTAGCTATCAATAGCCTCGTATATTCATTTTTGCGAGCTGCCTTTTCTCATCTCGATAGGACTGCTCTCGTTTATATTCCACTTTCATCCGTAAGTCATGGTCTCTTTCGTACTCTGCATAGCTCATGCCATGAGCCTTATGCATGGCCTTTTCCATCTCGGCGGTATAATCCAATCCCAGTGTACTATGGTCCGAACAAATAATAAACCATTCCCTTCTTTGAGTGTAGCTTTATTGTATCAAATGCATGCGGCTTCACTCAAAAGGGATATGACGCGCTATGCTGGCATATTTTCTCACACGATCGGCTGAGAACGACTCAACTCCCTGAGATGGAAAAATGCCATCTCATCCTTCCCTTAATGCGTCTGTCCTCCAAATTCGTCAATACATTGCTGAACGACAGTAATCCCTTGGCTCAGTGCTGCCCCGCCGCCGAACGCTGCCGCCACACTGACGACCTCTAGCAAATTCTCTTCTGTCGCGCCTTGGTCGAGCGCTCCCTTTGTATGATAAATCATGCAGTATTCATCCTGTGCATGAATACTGATGCCAAGGGCAATCATTTGTTTTTCCTTTTGCGTTAATGAATCGCTCTGAAAGCACTGCTCCGTGAATTCATTGAATTTCTTCCCAAACACCGGCATTTTCTTCTGAAATTCCCCCATTGCCGTTTTATAATCAGTCAGTGATTGCTGCATGGATCCGCTCATATGCTGTTCATTCATCTTCATTCCATCCCTTCAGGTCATTTGTACATTTTTATTATGAGCGAGATTTGAAAAAATACACAAAAAACCTCGCTTTGATGAAAGCGAGGTTTTTTAGCGTATCAGCTAGATACATTATTCAGATACAGGCAGAACTGCACCGTCATATTTTTTGTCGATGAATTCTTTGATTTTATCAGAGTGAAGAACTTCCATTAACGTCTTGATCTTATCTGATTTTTCTTCACCTTTGCGAACAGCCACGATGTTTGCATATGGGTTGTTCTTTGTTTGCTCAAGTTCAATTGAATCTTTTTTCGGATTCAATTTATTTTGAATCGCATAGTTGACGTTAATAAACACAGCATCACCTTCACTGTTTTCATAAGCTTTCGCTGTTAGTTCAGGAGCGATTTTTTTGAACTTTAGATTCTTTGGGTTTTCTTTGATGTTCTTTACCGTTGCATTGATTGTATCAACCTTCGGATCAAGCTTGATGACACCTGCATTTTGAAGCAGGGTAAGCATACGTCCTTGTTCAGCTACGTTGTTTGTCATGATAATCGTGCCGCCGTTTGGAATATCTTTTACTGATTTGTACTTCTTAGAGTAGATACCGAAAGGCTCAAGGTGAACCGCACCGGCACTAACTAGGTTGTAATCTTTGTTTGATTTATTTTCTTCGTTTAAGTAAGGGATATGTTGGAAAAAGTTTGCATCCACTTCTTTTTCAGCTAACGCTTTGTTGTACATTTTATAATCACTAAGTACTTTCACTTTTAGATCGTAGCCTTTTTCTTTTAGAAGTGGTTTTGCTTCTTCAAGAATTTCGGCATGTGGTGTTTTTGAAGCGGCAACCGTAATGGTTTTGCTATCACTTGCGTTATTAGATGAACCGCACGCAGCTAAAATACCTGCAAATGCTAGAAATAGTGCACTTAAAATCAATTTCTTCATGAATAAATCCTCCCTTAACGTTTATCAATTTTATTTGTAATCAAATCACCGATTATTTGAATAATAAAGACGATGATGAGAATAAACACAGTGGCTACAAGTGTGACATCTGTATTACCAGATTGGTATCCTTCCACATAAGCAAGGTCACCAAGTCCGCCTGCTCCAATTGCACCTGCAATCGCAGTTGAGCCAATTAAAGCAATCGCTGTTACGGTAATACCTGAAATGAGGGCTGGCAATGATTCTGGTAGCAATACTTTGAAAATAATGGTCGACGTTTTTGCTCCCATTGACCGTGCTGCTTCAATGACTCCTTTGTCTACCTCACGCAGTGCAATTTCGACAAGACGTGCATAGAATGGAGCTGACCCAATGACAAGGGCAGGGAGTGCTGCATTTGGACCTAGAATTGTATGCATTAAGAATTTCGTGAACCCTAATAAAAGAATAATTAAAATGATAAAAGGAATCGACCTAAAAATGTTGACGACTGCACCGATGACAGCATTGATCGGTTTATTTTCCCAAAGACCGCCTTTTCCTGTAAGGAAAAGCAGGAGTCCAAGAATAATTCCGATGACAAATGCAAACGCCAATGAAATGAGTGTCATATAGACTGTTTCACCCGTTGCATTCCAAATGACATCTAAATCAACGTTCGGAAACCATTTCTCAAACATGTGTCATCACCTCAATTTCAACCTGTTTACTTTGTATATAGGCGATGGCTTTTTCTACCTCGGTCTCTTCTCCATTAATATGGATAAAGAGTGTTCCAAACGCGCCTTCCTGCGTTTGAGAAATCTTTCCTTGAAGGATGTTCACATCGACCTGGAAGGATCGAACGATTTCAGTGATGAGCGGCTGCTCGGCAGAATCGCCAATAAAGGACAACCGTACGACCTGACCTTCTTTTACACGCTCTAAGACGTGCTCGATTGTTTCTTTCGCTTCCTCTGGTTCAGCAAGCTGCTGTACAAATCGCTTCGTCATTTCTTCCTTCGGCTGTCTGAAGACGCGTAATACTTCGCCTTCTTCGACAATGCGTCCATTCTCCATCACCGCCACGCGATGACAAATTTTGCGAATAACGTGCATTTCGTGTGTGATGAGCACAATTGTCAGCCCTAAACGTTTATTGATATCCGCTAAAAGATCAAGGATAGAATCCGTTGTTTGCGGATCAAGCGCTGACGTCGCTTCGTCACAAAGAAGAACCTTTGGATTATTTGCTAATGCTCTCGCAATTCCCACACGCTGCTTTTGTCCGCCGCTTAGCTGAGACGGATACGCATTTTCTTTTCCTTCTAAACCGACCAATTTAATCAGTTCATTCGCACGTTCTCTTTGTTTTGATGCCTTTACTCCTGCGATCTCAAGCGGGAACATAATATTTTGTCTCACCGTTCTTGACCAAAGAAGGTTGAAGTGCTGGAAAATCATGCTGATTTCTTGTCTTGCTTTCCGAAGTTTCGCATTTGATACTTCATTGATCCGGTTTCCTGCCACTTCAACAATTCCTGCTGTTGGCAGTTCCAGACCGTTTAATAGGCGAATCAGCGAGCTTTTTCCGGCACCGCTATACCCGATAATTCCGAATATTTCACCTTTATCGATATCCAAGTTGACGTCTTTCACGGCATCAACATTTCCGCTTTTTGAGTGGTACGTTTTTGATACATTCTGTAAATGGATCACAGTCTGTTCACCTGCTTTCTTGCTGAATCTATAGGTTGCCATCACATACGTTATTTATTCTTCCTGCTGCCATGCCTCGTGCCTGACGTGAGGTCAGTAAAAAAGACCTAACTGCAATGCAAGCAGAAAGGCCTTTTATGTTCAATACGCCTTTCTCTCATCTTTCAAAGCATTGCGGCTTTGAGTGAATTGGCACCAATTTCAGCTATGCTGACGGTTGCCGGGTTTCATAGGGCACGTCCCTCCACCTCTCTTAATAAGAGAAAATATGTTGTTTTATGTGATGTTCATGTTTTTACTAACGTAGAATATCATGCTACCCGAGATATGTCAACGCTGTAAATCGCTAATTTCCAAGTAAACGACTAAGTTATCATTTTTCGAAAAAAACCGTTCGTCAGCCAAAGTACCGCCTCTAGTCTTAGGAGCGCACGGAATGACCCTTTTACTTTCACTTGTCCCCTGCTAATTAACTGCTGTAAGGACATATCTCCATCTAATAATTGAAGTATTTCTTTTCTCTCACCATAAAAGATGAGATCCGATAACTCAATTGCAGGTAGTTTCTTCACTTCACCACGCTCATCCACAATCAATGTACAAGAGTCAGTTTCCGCCTCAAATGTAATCTTCAAGGATGATGATGAGAGCAGCGGCTTTAGCAATAATCGCTGCCCTGTGTTTCCATGGGTTTTCACTTTTTCCACATGTATAACCTCCCTGTCATTTGGTTATACATAACATTTCTCTACAAACATTCGCTTGTCCTTTATAAATAACTCGACAAATTTTCAGATGAAGTGCTTGAAATATGACAAAAAACCGCTTTATTTAGCGGTTTCAATCATTTCATGAAGATATGGAACGGAGTGAAAGGCATAGCCTTTTTGCACCAGCTCACCTTTTTTAAACAGTAGAAAGCAAGGAACACTTTCGATTTCAAAAGTTTTCGCAAAGCCTGGTGAGTAGTTTAAGTTATTTTCATAAAAAGGTACATCCGGCTGCATGGTGTCTACGACAGCCAGCATTTTCTTTGCCAGCTGACATGTTCCGCAAAACGGTGTATATAAGTATAAAAGAAATAAATCGTCCTTTATCTCCTTGAATTCGTGTTCTTCAATCTCTTTCATATACGTCCACCCTCATATATATTTCGAATGAACATCAATGTTTGCAGCTAATAGGATAGATGCAATGTGGGCTGACGGTGAAGCGGCCACTTCGCGGTACGTTCTGTCGACAAAAAGATGAAGTGCTTCAGGGAATTCTTTTCGAAATTGCTTCCGCAGTTTGTCGCCTGCATCGTCACTGTCTGCTAATATGTAAACGTCTTTCCCCAATAATTCGTCTACGAGCTGATCCAGCTTCGATGTACTGATCGTGCCATTGGTGCAAATGATGGTAACAGGTTCACTTATGACTTCTTTTAGCTTTTGTTTGTCTGTTTTACCTTCTACAATGATGACCTTTTCTACCTCTACATTCATCACGATCACCCGGCCCTTTTGACGTTGTTCACTTCTCCCTTAGATTACAATTTTTCATTCAGGTTGTAAAGATTAGGCGCTTGCACTAAAAAGACTGCAGCTTATGCTCACTGCAGCCTCATCTGTGATTAGCACCAGCCATTTTCATCATCACAGTCTACATATTTTTCTGTCCCGTGGGTCAATGTATCCGTCAGACGATAAAAACGATTTTGATCATAGGAATAACCTGATTTTAACTCATATTGGTTTTCACTAATCATCGTGCCAATCTCTTCATTTTGATGATACAACACCATGCCGTTTTCTTTGAATCGTCCAGTGACATGATCTGTTATATCCACATGTTCTTTTTGAAAAGACAAATTGGACACCCCCCATAAAAGTAGAGTGTCCAATTTCACGTGAATTAGTCTTCTTTTGTCATTTCTTCATATTGCTCAGCAGTCATCAAGTTCTCAATTTCAGATGTATCAGCTGGCTCTACCACGATCATCCATGCTTTTTCGTATGGAGAGTCGTTGACGAATTCAGGGCTGTCATCCAGCTCATCGTTCACTTCGACGATTGTACCGTTGATCGGTGCGTAAAGCTCAGAAACTGTTTTCACAGATTCTACACTTCCGAAAGGCTCGTCCGCTGTAATTTTGTCTCCTACTTCAGGAAGCTCAACGAACACGATATCGCCTAGCTCAGATTGAGCAAAATGCGTAATACCGATACGCACCTTATCTCCTTCTACTTTGACCCATTCATGTTCTTCTGAATAACGTAAATCTTTTGGTGTGCTCATTCAATACCCCTCCAGTCTTTTCTTTCAATCTATATTGAAGATACCACAATCTGAATGAAAGTTACATCATTTCCAGACGCTTTTAAATGTATCTTCATTAAATCCAACTGTGACTCGTTTACCGTCTGTTGTAATCGGACGCTTGATCAGCATTCCGTTAGATGCGAGTAATTCGAGCTGCTCGCCTTCTGACATTGCAGGAAGTTGATCTTTCAGCTGTAGCTCTCGGTATTTCTGTCCGCTTGTATTAAAGAACTTCTTCAGCTCTAAGCCACTTTTTTCATAAAGCGCTTTTAATGTTTCTTTATCAGGCGTCTCTTCGACGATATGTATGCTGTTGATGTCTTTATTGTGTTCTTCCAGCCATTTTTTTGCTTTTCGGCATGTACCGCAAGATGGGTATTCATAAAAATCTAAAGCCACTATTTTCACCTCCTGCAAGTAGTGAGAACATTTTATCACAAAATATTTTAAAAACCTAAATGTATGCTTACAAAAAGGTGCGGAATGATATCCGCACCTCAGATTGTTGACAAAGGGCTAAAATGATCTTTATTTTAGCCCTTTGTCTTCTTTTCAGCGTGATAGAAAACCTTTG
>JAABKJ010003849.1:0-25267 GCA_011634705.1 Andricus grossulariae
ACGACGACGACAGACGGACAGACACCGACGTAAAAACTATTTTTTCTGACTCAGGGGGCCTCAAAACGTCGACATTTAATGGAATCCACGAAAGTCATTTGTCATTATGATGAGAATGTAATAATTCGTTATGTTTTTTGCCAATAAAATTTTAATTTGCGTTTTTTTGAGAAAACTCAAAAAGTGATCATGAGGATCTTGTAGGACTATCAAAAAGTAACACTTTTATTATCCTGACTTTTTTTCATACCATGCTTCAATTGGCTTAAAATGTTAATTTTCGCTTTTTTTGGTAGATATTGAAAATGCTGTAGCTGTGTCAATTTTCTTTGTACTGAAAAAAGTTGTGAAAATAATTTGTTTCAATTTTTGAGTACTACGTGCGGCCGTCCATGGAATTTATAAGTTTTCAAAAAATGGTCTGAAAAATTTAGAAAATGCCCTAACTTTTTGAATTTGTATCCAAAATAGCTTGTCTAACGAACATGATCTTTCTCTTTCGTCCCTGAAACTGTGTGCCAAAGCACAATCCAATCCGATCAGTCTTCCGAAAGTTATCTGATATACAGACGACGACGACGAGGACGACGGCGGACGACGGACGACAGACGGACGACGGACGACAGACACCGACGTAAAAACTATTTTTTCTGCCTCAGGGGGCCTCGAAACGTAGTTATTTCATGGAATCCACGAAAGTCATTTTTCACATAAGACCAATACCTTCTCATTATGATGAGAATGTAATAATTCGTTATGTTTTTTGCCAATAAAATTTGAATTTGCGATTTTTTGAGGAAAATCAAAAAGTGATCATGAGAATCTTGTAGGACTATCAAAAAGTAACACTTTTCTTATCCTGACTTTTTTCATATCATGCTTTAATTGGCTTAAAATGTTAATTTTCGCTTTTTTTGAGAGATTTTGAAAATGCCGTAGCTGTATCAACTTTCTTTGTATTGAAAAAAGTTGTGTAAATAATTTGTTTTAATTTTCGAGCACTACCGGCAGCCGTCCATGAAATTTATGAATTTAAAAAAAAATGTTCTAAAAATTTTCAAAGTGCTGTAACTTTTTGAATTTCTATTCAAAATAGCTGGTTAGCGAACTCGATCTTTCCTTTTCGTCCTTGAAACTGTGTGCCAAAGCACAATCCAATCCGATTAGTCTTTCGAAACTTATCCGATATACAGCCGACGACAACGGCGACGACGACGATGACGACGGACGACGGACGACGGACGACGGACGACGGACGGAAAGACACCGACGTAAAAACTATTTTTTCTGACTCAGGGGGCGTCAAAACTTCGACATTTCATGGAATCCACGAAAACCATTTTTCAAAAAAAACCTTACCTTCTCATTATGATGAGAATGTAATAATTCATTATGTTTTTTGCCAATAAAATTTAAATTTGCGATTTTTTTAGAAAAATCAAAAAGTGATCATAAGAATCTTGTAGGACTATCAAAAAGTAACACTTTTCTTCTAGTGACTTTTCTCATATCATGCTTTAATTGGCTTAAAATGTTCATTTTCGCTTTTTTTGGGAGATTTTGAAAATGCATTAGCTCTGTCAATTTTCTTTGTATTGAAAAAATGTGTAACAATAATTTGTTTTCATTTTCGAGTACTACGGGCGGCCGTCCATGGAATTTATGAATTTTGAAAAAAATGGTCCCAAAAATTGTGAAAGTGCCCTAACTTTTTGAATTTTTATCCAAAATAGCTGGTTAACGAACTCGATCTTTATTTTTTGTCCCTGAAACTGTGTGCCCCAGCACAATCCATTTGGATTAGTCTTTCGAAAGTTATCCTCTATACAGACGACGACGACGACGACGACAGACGGACAGACACTGACGTAAAAACTATTTCTTCTGACTCAAGGGGCCTCTAAACGTCGACATTTCATGGATTATACAAAAGTCATTCTTCACATAAAACCAATACCTTCTCATTATGATGAGAATGTAATAATTCATTATGTTTTGTACAAATAAAATTTGAATTTTCGATTTATTAAGAAAACTTAAAAAGTGGTCATGAGAATCTTGTAGGACTATCAAGAAGTAACACTTTTCTCCTCCAGACTTTTTTTCATATCATGCTTTAACTGGCTTAAAATGTTAATTTTCGCTTTTTTGGTGAGATTTTGAAAATGCTGTAGCTCTGTCAATTTTCTTTGTATTGAAAAAAGTCGTGAAAATAATTTGTTTTAATTTGTAAGTACTACGGTCGGCAATCCATGGAATTTATGAATTTTAAAAAAAAATGGTCTAAAAATTTTTGAAAGTGCCCTAACTTTTTCAATTTTTTTTCCAAAATAGCTGGTTAACGAACTTGATCTTTATTTTCGTCCCTGAAACTGTGTGCCCAAGCACAATCTAATCGGATTAGTCTTTCGAAAGTTATCCTCTATACAGACGACGACGACGACGACGACGACGACAGACGGACAGACACTGACGTAAAAACTATTTTTCCTGACTTAGGGAGCCTCTAAACGTCGACATTTCATGGAATCCACAAAAGTCATTTTTCACATACAACCAATACCTTCTCATTATGATGAGAATGTAATAATTCATTATGTTTTGTGCCAATAAAATTTGAATTTTCGATTTTTTAAGAAAACTCAAAAAGTGATTGTGGGAATCTTATAGGACTATCAAAAAGTAACACTTTTCTTCTCATGACTTTTTTTCATATCATGCTTCAATTGGCTTAAAATGTTAATTTTCGCTTTTTTTGGGAGATTTTGAAAATGCTGTAGCTCTGTCAATTTTCTTTGTTTTGATAAAAATTGTGAGAATAATTTGTTTTTATTTTTGAGTACTACGGGCGGCCGTCCACGGAATTTATGAATTTTGAAAAAAATAGTCTAAAAAATTCTGAAAGTGCCCTAACTTTTTGAATTTCCATCCAAAATAGCTGATTAACGAACTTGATCTTTCTTTTTTGTCCCTGAAACTGTTTGCCAAAGCACAATCCAATCCGATTAGTCTTTCGAAAGTTATCTGATATACAGACGACGACGACGACGACGGACGACAGACGGACAGACACCAAAGTTAAAACTATTTTTTCTGACTCAGGGGGCCTCAACACGTCGACATATCATGGAATCCACGAAAGTCATTTTTCACATAAAACCAATACCTTCTCATCATGATGAGAATGTAAAAAGCAAAGGACTTAAACGAATGTCAAGGTACATCAGGGAATTTAACAAGATTTGAGAGTTTCTACATGGGATCTCCTAGAAAATTCTAGGAAACGAATGAAATTGAATTAAATTTCAACGAATTTCTAAAAATTCAAACGTTTTATACTGCTTAAAACATACTTCAAAGATTCCAAGATATTTACAAATATTTTGAGTTATTTCACAGAATTTCGCAAATTTTGAAAGATTTTATTAGATTTCTAAGGATAAAAGATTTCAAAATGTGTCAATTGATTTCAACTCTTTTCAGAGATTTTACGGGATTTCGTCGAAGAGCTACTGCAAATTTCAAGAATAATTACCCCTCGAGTGTGCCTGAATCAAAAGACCAAACAGAAAATAAATGATAAATAAATTGTAAAAAGGCCGTCCCAATAAAAGTGACATGAGAGAATTTAAATAAGCTTCCAGTGAGTCACGATTTCCTGGCTCCTCCGAAAAAAAGAGCCTGAAATCAGGATTTTCAACAAAGCGTTTCGCGAGCCAATAAATCGCCCTGGACTTTTCGGATTCCATTGACGAGAGTCTCCTCCCCGAGTAAAGACGACAAGGCGTCGGCAGCGAGGCTTCAAATACCGAGAGATTCTAGAGATCCGCGGTCGAGGTTCAGGGCCCTGGAGAAACGAGATCTCGAATCGAAGAGCCCAGAAAAGAAGCCATAGGTGTGATGCCTGCCGTGGTTGTAGTTTCAGGACAGCATGTGCTCTGGGCGTGGAGCAACGCGAAAGAGATATACTGCTTTGGACGAGTATTTATGGCATATCCGCACTTCTGTCCGGTGTTTGTATGTTTGTATGCATGTATCCTTGTCTGCAAAACCAGAAATGCCCCGAATAATCGCTTCTGGAAGTGTGAATGGCGATTATTAACGGCTCCTTCTCATTTTTTCCTCGTATCTATAGACTAGGAGGAAACAGTCCCCACCCTACAATTTGTCCTCCAAAATGCATTTTCATGACTCCTGATGACTTTTCTATATTTTGGCCTTAAGGGTTTTCTTCTGTTGTAAAATGGCTACCCAAAAGGGAGGGTTTGCATTTAGGAAACCCCGTAAATACAATTGAAATTACGGGACCAATGGTGAAAATGATTTTAAAAGCAGGCCTATAAAATAGTTGAGGCACTTCGATGAAATTAAAGCTTCAAGAATCGAAACTCAAAGATGGAACTGTTGTTAGAGTCCGTAAGTGTCAACACTTACGGGGGGCGGGTCAACCCCCCCCCGTCCTGAGCAATTTTTTCTGAATAAATTTTTTTCGTGAATTTAATTTGGGGCCATCCAAAAATTCGCATGACGATTTAGAGGTGGGAGGGAGATATTAAAATCTTAGTGTTTCTTCACGGAGAAAAATTGATGTTTAAACGTAACATCTATATGTTCAGGTTTAACATATTTGATGTTTAACTATAGGACGACAATCTAAATGTTCAAAGTTAGTATATGTATAGATATTAACAAGTGAGATGTTACTCTGTAACATCAAAAATGTGCAACTGAAATATCCGAAATATTACATGTATGTATGATTATGTCAGATAACAGCTGTAAATATTCGAGGAGTTATTTTAATTAAAGATAGATATTTTTGATTCTTTGGAAATGTTCCAAAATTGTAAATTCCATAATTGTAATATCAAGAATATATAGCCCTCAAATATAGTCGTAAAATTCCTGTGCGAATGCGCCCGGACGATTTTAACATCTGAATGTGTTTGAGTTAAACATAAAAATATTTTTACGCCTAACAAGTAAAAAAGATAATAGATGTTTGGCATGAATATCTGCATGTTAGGCGGTACAATCTTACCCTTTGAACATCTACATTCAAACATCAATTTTTCTCCGTGTTAAGAATTACCAAAATTTTAAACAAAGCAGTTGAACCCTAAACCAAAACAGATTTATTTTTAACCAAACAGTTGCATTTTTAACCAGAAAGATGTAATTCCGACCTGAAAAGATTAATTTTCAAAGTAAAAAGAAGAATTTTCAACTAGATTTGAATTTTCTACCAAGAAAGATTTTCCAGTCAATAAAGAAAAAAATTTCATTCAAACTGTTGGATTTTCAAGCCAAAGAGACAAACTTACCACAAAATAGTTGAATATTCAACAAAATAATTCAATTTTCAACCAAAACGATGAATTTGTAACAAAGGAGATTAATTTTCTACCCAAAAATACGAATTTTCAACAAAATACAGAAACTTTTAAACAAAGAATTGAGTTTTCAACAAAGAAGATCTATTTCAACTAATTAGTTGAATTTTTACTATAAGAAAGATCAATTTTTCACCAAAAAAAGAATAATTAAATTTTCATCACAAAAAAATTATTTTCAATAAAAAGAGACCAGTTTTTTACAAAATAATTGAATTTTGAACAAAAAAAGTTGATTTAAGACTGAACAGTTGATTTTTCAACCAAATCTTTAAATTTCTAGTTGAAAAAATGATTTCTTAACAACAAAAACACACGAATATTCAACAAAGAAGTTGAATTTAAAACCTAAAAAGATGACGTTTTAACGAAAATGTTGATATGTCAACGAAAAAATATTTTTATTTTAAATCAAAAATAGTTGGATTTAACCAAAAAAAGACAAATTTTTAATAAGATACTTGAATCCTCAACTGAAATAGATTAATTTTCAACCAACCAATTGCATTTTTAACCAAAACAATAATTTTCTACAAAAATAAAGCAAATTTTTAACAAA
Source organism: Andricus grossulariae (assembly GCA_011634705.1). NCBI lineage: Eukaryota > Metazoa > Arthropoda > Insecta > Hymenoptera > Cynipidae > Andricus > Andricus grossulariae. The sequence goes on from JAABKJ010003849.1 coordinate 5,953, forward strand.
ATACATCAATTTTCACCCAACAGTTAAATTTGCAACCGAGAAGATTAATTTTCGATAAAAAAGACGAATTGTCAACAAAATGTATTAATACATAAATTTCCAGCAAAATAGTTAAATTTTCAACTAAAACAGATATATTTTTAGCGAAAATTGAATACTTAGATTTTCAGTTGAAAGAATTAATTTTCAACCCAAATGATGAATTTTTAGAAAAAAATTTAATAGTTAATATTTCAATAAAAAAATATTTGAATTTTAAATCTAGAACAGTTGGATTCAATAAAAAAATACGATTTTTCAACAAAAAAAGTTGAATCCTCAACTAAAACAGATAAGTTTTAACCAAAAAGTTGCATTTTTAATTGAAAATTAAAAAAAAATGACAAAATTTTCAACGAAATACATCAATTTCCAGAATTTTGAACCAAGAAACAATAATTAAAAAAAAAGAGAAATTGGGTAATTTTCGACCAGCGAAAGTGTTTTCAATTATAAGGAATGCTCTTTAACTAAAAAAATGAATTTTTAACAGAATATTTCAAGTTTCGAGCAGATAGTTGAATTTTCTATCAAATTTTTTATCTCTTGTTTTTTATTAATTCGCAATAATGAAAATATCTTACATAAAAAATGGTTTTGTCTACGTACCCCCCCCCCCGCATGTTAACCTACCCCTCCTCAAAATACTTTACGTAATTTATACACAGCCCCTAATTTTTAAATCAAAAGTTAATTCTTGCAGGTAATTTTCTAAAGATCTAAAAATAAAAATTTGTTTTAAAAGTGGATTCATAAAATAAAAGGATTAAATTAAAATTTATCTGAATTAGAAAAATTAGTTCTATAAGGAGATCGAATGAAATCGTTTCGGAACAAATAATGAGGCAGTGCATATGTGTTACTTTGGGTCGACAAGAAACGCGTTTACACCAAGAGGTTGAACCAGAAGTCTATTAAGCTCTCAGTAATGAATGTGTCACTCGAGTACGAGCTCAGTAATCACTGCCATGTTTGTTAAGTAAAGGGTATGAGATGAAGAGATCAAAGCTTTTTTCAATTTTAACATCTGAGATGTCTCCTATGAACTATTTAGATACAAAATCTTCATTGGAATTTCTGGTCAAGATATTTCAGGGTGACCGTTGTAATCAAAGACAAAAATTCCCGGTCACTTCCCTGGTTTTCCCGGTTTGTAAAAATGTTCACGGTCAGTCAAGTTAAAAAATATATAACATGGATGTAAATATATAACATATAAATGTATAACATGGAATCTTTTGACACTGGCCAATTGTCCCTCTTCCAATTCAGCACAAAATTGAAAATAAAAAGTTTCCTCCTTTCATCAGAATGTTAAAAAAACTCAATAAAAATGTTTAAGCAAAAGAAGTGCCTCTTCCAGTTTAGAAAAACTTGAAACCTAAAACATCCACCCTTCTTAATCGATAAAAATGTTAAAAGTAGACAATTACACTCTTTCAATTTAGAATCAGATTTAAAAAAATTTTGCAACTTAAACAATTACAAATATTTTACTTTTCCAATTCAGAAAAACCTAAAAACCAGAACTACTTCCCGTCTCAATCGATGAAAACATTCTAAATGAAAAATTACGCTCTTGAATGTTACAAAATAGAAAATTTTTCTCTTTCAATTCAGAAAAATAATTGTAGCTAAAAAATTATTTTCCTCGACTCAATAAAAATGTTTTAAAGAAAAAAATGGCCTTTTCAAATTGTGAAAAAGAATATAACCAAAATTTTATCCCTTCCAACTCAATAAAAATTATAAAAGCAAAAAGGGCTCCTCCCATTCAGAAAAATTAAAAACCCGAAGTTTCCTTCCTTAGAAGTCAGTAAAAATGTTAAAAATAAAAAATTACCCTTCTTCCAATTCATAAAATATTGAAAACCCACATTTTTTTCTTGCCAACTCGATAAAAATCTTACAAATTGTAAATTTCCCTCTTCCAAATCAGAAGAACATTGAAACTAAAAAATTCTGGCCTCTACTAATTCAGAAAAAAATAAAGAACCAAAATTGCATCACGTCCAAATCAATAAAAATGATAGAAACATAAAGGGCCTCTTCCGATTGAGAAAAAAATTGAAGGCCAAAATTTCCTGCCTTCAATGAAAATTTAAAAAAATAACCCTCTTCCAATTCAGAAAAAAGATTGAAAATAAAAACTTCCCCCTTTCAACAAGTAAAAAATATTCCTCTTCCAATTTAGAAGAAAATTGAAACTAAAAAACTTCTCTTAAACTCAATAACCATGTAAAAAGAAAAAAATATCCTCTCCTAATGCGGTGAAAAATAAACATACTAAATTGCTTCGCTCCCAACTCGATGAAAATGTTAAAAATAACAGATTACCCTCTTCCAATTCAGAAAAAAGGATGAAAATAAAAATGTCAATCCTCCAACAAATAAGAAAATTTCCTCTTCCAATTCAGAAAAAAATTGAAACTAAAAAATTCTTCTATTACACTCAATACAAATTTTAAAAAGAAAAAAATTCCTCCTACAATTAGAAAAAAAATTAATTCCTTCCAACTAAAAAAACGATAGAAAATGAAAAGGGCCTCTTCCAATTCTGTAAAAATTGAAAACCAACATTTCCTCCCTTCCAACTCAATAAAAATGTACAGTTTAGAAAAGCTTGGAAACAAAAACTTCCTTTCTTCTAAATTATTAAAAATGTTTAAAATTAAAAATTACCCTCTTCCAATTGTAAAGATTGAAAATGGCAAGTTCACCCTTTAACAATACAAAAATTTTCCTCTTCCAGTTCAGAAAAAACTGTAAACCAAAATTTCTCCCTTCTAACTCAATAAAAATATTAAAAATAAAAAATTATTCCTTAACTTTCATTTAAATTTGCATGCTATCAAGAAAGAATCCATTTTAAATCGAGCAGGTTCTACAGTTGGAGTTGTAGAATCTTTCGCGGACCAAACAAGTATCTTTTTAGAGAAAATGCCAGAAAATCTTGCATTCCTGTAAATGTCGTCCACATTTTTTTTTTATTCTGCATTGTCCAGACCTAACTACACGCAAAAGAAGCGGCACAAATTAAATGTGGGTGGGCTACAAATAGCGTGATTGTGGGAGCTACAACACTGCAACTACTCATAAAAGCATGTGGTTGTGGCAGCTATGTCATTTGGATCTGACAACTTTAATAAAAGATGTCTCAACAAGACTAGTGGACAAGACAACTATATTGTATGCAACTTGATAATTTTAGTTGCTGCAATCATATCAGTTTTCTCCGCGATTCCAACTCGATACAAATTTAAAAAATATAAAATAACCCTCTGCCAATTTAGAAAATATTGAAGGATTAAATTTCCTTGTTTCAAACTGAATAAAAATGTTAAAAATACTAAACTTGCCTGTCTTGAACTCAATAAAAATGTAAAAAACAAAAAAGTTCCTGTTTCAATTCGGAAAAAATTAAATACCAAAATTCCTGATCTCTTTTTAAAAATTAGAACTGTGAAATTTAAATGGTTTTTCATACATGAATCCTTTTATGCTCATTGTTGATAATGAAATTGATAATTGCTTGTTTTAAATGAACAGTCAAATCTTGCTAAATATTACAAATTTGTTCTTTTTTCTACTTAAAAATTTCAATTCAAGCGGGTTAAAAATGGAATGTTTTAGACTGAAACAATATTTGAATAGGATTTTAAATGGAATGAAAGTGTTTAGTCATGAAGATATTACTTTAAATTATTTGAAAATTGAAAATATTTTATTAAGTTTCCATCCTAGCCTTGCAAATGAACAATTAAACTTAGCATTAAAAAATTGAAAATGAACTTATTTCAAATTACATTATATTATGTGATATGAAATATATGTTATTTCAAGTGATTGGATAGATTTTTCTTCAAGAAATGTGTAAAATTCTAGGTCAGAAAGTAAGTTCACTCTGTCATTTCCGGGTTTTTCCAGATCTCAAAAAATTCCCAGTCATGTTCCGGTATTCCTGGTTACCCGCTGCAGTGGTTACCCTGTATTTAACCAGAAAAAAGTATCATTAAAATGAAAAATTCTTAAAGGTTTATATTTCTTGAGAAAATCCTGAAAAACGTACATTCGACTTCATTGTCTTTAGATTGATTAAGAAAATGTAAAACATAGGATCAAATAAGTACTGACCAGCACCCTCCCTTCTTTATAATTTAATTCAATTTTCTGAACGCATACAATGTATATTTGCTAGTAAAAGTAGACATTTTCCATGAACCCTATCTTCATCACTCCCCCATACAATGACGGGGATGTGTGAAAATGATAATGGACGGTTCGTAGAAAGAGATAAAGTACTGACAATGACTTCAAAACTCCTGCATGGGATATGAAGGTAGTGGTCAGTTATTAGAGAAAAGTAATACCCGTCGCAAGATCCAACGACCGATGATAGGCAGAATTATTTGATTCTTATTATTCCTCAATAATAATAAACTCCCCAGTGGCCATTTTCCGGTCGATGTTCACTGCGAATCCGGTATTTATGCGACTACTCTTTCAACCCTTCAGGATGTAGTTTCAACTCCTATACAAAACAATGTTTACATTCAGAAAAAATTCTTCTCTATATTTTCAAAAATAATAGGCAGTCCCCGAATTAACGTTGCCGAAACACTATAATATTCGGTCCCAGGTGGAAAAATGATACATAATGGGAAATATTATATCTAATTTTCATTTGTTTTCTACATTTTTTGTATAAAACAAGTGAAACTTATACATAATTTTTTCCACTTTGTATAAACTATATAGTATATGCCAAAAATTTTCCCGCCTAGGGTAGTGTGTCTGGAATAATTGAAAATATTAAAATATAAGACTTTAGGGCCGAATGTGCTCTTGAAAGGGGGGAAAATAGGGTGGTTTTTCACAAAAATAGGAGAATCAATTCTTTCAAGTAAAAATAATATAAGTACCATATTGAATTAAAAATTGCATTCGCAACAAAATAGTTGAATTTTCAATGAAAAAATATTAATTTTTTACCAAATGAGATCAATTTTGAATTCAAAAATGACGATTGAAAAAAAATTGTTATTTTGAAACAGACAGTTGCAGTAAAAACAAAACAGCTGAATTTGCAGGTAAAAACTCAGTTTTTAAACAAAAATAGTCGCATTTTCAAGAAAATATTGAAATTTGTAAGCCAAAAAGACCAATTTTTTTAAGATAGTTGAATTTTCAACCAAATATTTGAATTTTTAAGTCAGAAAAACCAATTTCTTAGAAGACAGTTGAATTTCCGACGGTAAAAGTGCATTTTTAACCAAGAAAAGTTAATTTTTAACGAAAAAGTTCATTTTTAACAAAAAATATGTTTATACCAAATATGTTAAATTTTAAACAAAACAATTAAATTCTCTACCAAAACAAATATAAATTCTTAACCAACAATAATGACTTTTCTACTATAAAAGATGAATTTCCAGCAAAATAGTTTTTGTAACCAAATAGCTACATTTGTAAACTAAAAAGACAAATTTCCAACCAAGAACTGATTAAGGATAACTTTCCAATAAAAAATTGAATAGTTAAATTATCAGAAAAAAAAAATTTTTAACAAAAAGAAACTGCATTTTGAACGAAATAGTTAAATTTTCAAACAAAGAGGTAAATCCTTTTTAAAAAAATTAAAAAATCAGTTCGACTTTCAACCGAGAAGTAGAAATTTTAACAACAACAAAAATGAATTTTTAACCAAATAGTTTAATTTTCAACCAAAAGATTAATTTTTTACCCAGAAGAATAATTTTCTTCCAAAAAAGACGAGTTTTCCACAAACTACATGAATTCTCAACTTAATTGTTGAGTTTTGAATGCAAAAGACGAATTTTTTACAAAACAGTTGAATTTTGAACCGGAAAATATGAACTTTCAATAAAAGAGTTGATTTTTTAACAAATAGTTGAAGTTTGAAGCAAAAAAATACATGAATCTTCTGCCAAGAAGATTAAATTTCTACCAAAAAAGATAAAATTTCAACAAAATACTAGAATTTCCAAACAAAGAGTTGCATTTTTTACCAAAAAAAGATTCGATTTGTTCCAAAAGAGATGAATTTTCAAATCCAAAAGACGAATTTTCTGCAAAATAGTTTAATACTTAACCAAAACAAGTTAATTTTTAACCAGAAAGATGAATTTTTAAGTAATAAGATTAATTTTCGGCCAGAAAAAAACTAATTTGCAACAAAATACATGAATTTTCAACAAAATAGTTATATTTTAAACCCAAGAGTTAAATTTTCAACCAAAAAAGGAATAGATAAATTTTTAGTTTAAAAAACAGTGCGAACTGTGAAGTCTGAAACTTTGTTAAAATGTATTATCGGGAAACGTACTAAACGTTAACAACTACTGACCCCCCCCCTTCTGTTAACCGTAGTTTGCCCCCCCCCCACCCACAAATTGGTAACGTAGTTTATGGACGGCCCTAAGTCAACTCTCTTAAAAAATCGATCATCCTTTATTCTAACTTACTGAAGTCCAATCCTGATTATAGTTTCCTTATTTCTACTAGTTCCTTTGAAAAATCTCCTTTTTTCGAGTAAGGAAGCTCCATAAAAAAGGGAATCACTCGTTTCATATCCCCACGAGAAAATAAGATAATTGGCCGGATGATAAAGAAAAATGTAAGAAACATGGAGGATCGTTTAAAGGTTTAAACGTTTATAGGACTAGCAATAAAAGACACCCTTATCCTAGGCAATTAGTATCGGATGTCGATTTTCGATTGCCTATATAAATCGGTGCGTATGTAACAACCTGCGTAAAAGTGGCCCACGGGTTTCTCAGCAGGACGCAACCTGTACAGTGTACGGCTCGCAAGGATCGAACGTGAAAGGGCCATTCATCGGACCCAAAGGCAGGACACTAATAGCCCTCCTTCTTTTCATTCAGCTGGTCCCATCAGGGATCCAATTCATGGGAAACCAAGAAGGGCGCGAGCCAGGATCGCGTTGTGGTTTTTTTAAATTATTGTTATTTTCTTGGCATCTCAACGTGCGTGAATCGTTGTACCGAAAACGAGGACGAAAACCCGATTAATGTGCCCTTAGGCACTCCTCATTCTACGGCTAATATCCTGCGGTGAGCAACTTATTCTAAATGGCTTTGTTCTTCAATTATGCTGAGTCAAAAATGCACTGTTTTGCATTAAAAAAAAAGAGTTCATAAATAATTGAGGTGTATGAATAAATTGAAGATTTTCTAGGGCATTTTAAAATCAGAGTCCTTCTGAATCAAAAATGTCTATCTATCTCAAATCCAACTTTACGAATCTTTACATTATTCACAAAATCAAACTTATTCTTGCCTTATATCAGACGAAAAAATAGTACTTTTCATAATCAAAATTTTTGGTATAAATATTGTAGCTTTCGAAATTTCAAATCTACACACCAAAATTTTTCTAAATTATCGTGAGAATTATCCGCAATCTAAATTGTTCTTTTGGGCAGGTTTAAGTTATTAAATATTTTACAATCACTATGTATGTAATATGTATATTAGGGTGACCCTTGTTTTTTGAAATAACATTTTTTATTGTCACCTCCTAGTTTTGTTAGAAGGCTTAACAAAATTACATCTTTCAAATTTGAGCTAAATCGGTGCACCATAAAGTTTCTCAAATTCCCATTGATTTAATATAGGCAAAAGGCAACTTCTACAATCAGGTGTGATTTAAATATGAAACTGTATTACTAACATAACTGTAAATATATGATCCTGTTCAAAATACTTCAGAAAATAAGAATCGGCCATAATTTTTATTGTCATGAAATTTTAAGACCTCTTATGGGATGCCGCAAGTGATTTTTCATTATGTTATGTTACGTTAGTTTATATTTTCGCGTATAAATCACACATTAAGAAGAATTTGCCCTTTCCCATGTTCAATCAATGGGAAACGTCATGGACTTCAGGGTACAGGTGAAATAACCGATATTTCTCAAATTTGGATTAGATCATTTTTTTTGCATTAAAACTCAACTAAGGTAAATGCACTGGTTATCGACACTGCATTATTTATCGTCAGATGGCCCAATATTTTTTGTTTAACAAGACTCGCTCTTTCCGCGTGTGTTAAAAAATGTGAATTTAGGTAAGTTTAAGAACCTTTTATTAAATTAGTTTAATTGTATCGTATAAATACTTGGTTGCGTACCTGGCGATAACTAACGCATTTGTATAATTTGAAGTTTAATCGTGAATAAAAATTGACTCCAATCAAATATAATATTATATATATATAATATTATTTCAAATTTGGCTTAAGGTGATGATTACTAGTGTATTTACCTTATAGGAGGTGAGGCTAACAAAAATCTGAGTTTGAAAAATAAGGACCACCCTAATCTATATTATGAAAAATGTCAAACTTTGAAATCTTCAAAAACCGAATCTTTTTATATTCACAGTTTATTTTAAATATAAATATCACTGAATATATATATAGTTCCCCTAATATTCCAAACTTTTTACAAGCGTAATTTTTCGGATAGAACAAGCATTTCAAAATAAAAATTTCAAGTTTGCAAAATCAAACAAAAATATCTTTAACGGAAAAGTTTTAATCTTTGGATATTTCTCTATTGACGCTTTTCAAAAACTTTAAAGATTTAGAGTCCTTAAAAATAGAAATCTTTCTTTCCAAAATCAGAATGATGCTTGGAAAGTGTTTAATTTTTCATCTTCCCAGTTTCATTGCCGCCAAAAATTGAAGTAATTAAGAATCAAACTTTTTTCTAATGAAATTCCGAAATCAATCTCTCAATATTCGAAACTTTAAAGGAATCTATTGATGATTTCACAATTTCAGCTTTATAATGAAATTTTGTGTCTCAATTGAAACTATTAAAGCTTGGACAAATTTCAAATTAAATTTTTTGTTGTTTAATACCAACTCATTTTTATTATTATACCATTCAGCGATTTCCCTTTCAGGGTAGGCGTGACTTGCTCGATGGGGTAAAGAGTAATGTGAGGTAGGGGGTATAGATTTTTTAGATTGATCTGGAATTATCGTGTTATTTATTTGAATGACACGTTCGTTCCGCAACACTGCTCCTACCCAGGTTGCTGATCAATCTCCCTAGTGATTACCTTCAAGTGAAGAGACTCACGAAATTGTTATGTGTGGTTCCCCACTTGGGCCCATTAGTATCCAACCTGATGTCTCTTCGGATTAATGTCTCATTATTTTCTTTACTTTACCTTTATACACTTGTTTGGTCAGTCGTTCATCTTTCATTCTTTCAACATGTCCGAACCACCGTAACTGATTTCTTTCCCATATGCCAACTGGTGTCTCTCCTGTACCACATTCTTTGAGGATTATCTCATTTCGAACTTTGTCCATCAGTGTTTTCCCGCATATTGTGCGCAGAGATTTCATGCCAATCGCGATAATCTTGCTCTTAATTTGTATATTACTTGAAAAGTCAAATGACTCACGAAAACATTTGCTTTTGTTTGACTTAAAGTTTCAAAATTTAGAATCCTTTCATATTTCAATTTTGAATACCTTTATAAATTTTCTTTATTTAAGTTTCAAAATTTTCAAAAATTGATGTAATTCAAAATCAAATCATTATAATAAATCCCTTTTCAAAATACAATCTTTCAACCGTTTTAATTTTTTACAATCTAGAGATTACAACTATTTTTTAAATTCAGTCATCTAGGGAGTTGTTTGTGAACAAATTTGTAGAATTCAAGCTTTTTTGAAGAATAAGAAAATAAAATTTGAACCTGTCTCAGTCGTTAACATTCATGTTCATCATATTTGAAATTCTAATTAAAATGTAAAATGATTCTAAATGTTTATAATTCCAGTTTCAATTTGTAAAAAAATTTATCTTTTAAATTAAAAATATTAGAGTTTAAAGTGCTTTTGAATTTTATTTTGAACTTGAATAATTTTATATTCTCCATTTCACTTTTGTAAATTTTATAAAGATTCAATTAAATATATTTTCTTAAAATTACACATTTTCATAAAAGACACATTTTCCCTAGCAAGTCAGTTTCCTCATGTGACAGCAATTTTGTTGTTCTCGATAGGAATCGGAAATACAAGGACCACCCTGGGGATTTCAGGATACTGCGGATTAGCTCGGTCAATAAATATAATTCGTTCCGATACTTGAAATAGCTGAAAGGCCCTTCAGGCCCTTCTGCTAGTCAGCTAGTGTAACTAAATTCGAGGGCTGCTTTTGGTAGCGCCCCATTTATTTGTTTTCAACCTCGATCGTTGTGACCTTTGCCTTCCATGTGTGTTTCATTCGTTTTCAGAACAAAGGAGGCATCTCTCTTGTATTTCTCTTTATTTTACATTTTCTCAAGGAATTAACGATTTAAATTTGAATTTTATCTATCACAGTGATTCATTATTTATCAAATCCAATCGCTCCCCCTTCCTTTTGTACATATTAAATATATTTTTTCCATACATATTAATAATTAGAATCTCTCACATTGAAGGTGTTTGCGCTCGCTTTTTGTGCGTTTTTTGTCTAGCGACTTTTTCTGTCATGCCAATGTGACAGTTTATTAGTATACGCCAATTTGACATTTTATAAAATTATTTTCCCAGTTGAATTTGTTCCCCTTGCATGAAAATGCTTCATCGTTGATTTTCAAGTTATTACTTTTTCACTTTCGAGTACAATGCTTGAATTTTAAAAATCGTGATGCACAATTTGAAAATTATCTATTTTCTACGCCCTAGTTTCAAGATTAAAATTTAAAAATGCTTCAATTAAAAAGCATATAATTTTCAGTTTTTAGAATAATTAAACTTTAAAGATTCACAATGTTTAACCTTCTTCAATTCTCAAGAGTGAAAATATTGCTTTTTTTGTTTTCTTGTTGACAGAAATCAAATTTTTTTCTACAAAAATTTAGCCAATCACTTTGAATGCCACTCGATACTACATGTAATATTTATTAATAATATATTTATCATCTTTTAAATTCCTATAATTTTAAATTATAGTTTTGAATGCGCAATATTCTAAAACAGTTTAATTTTTGAGGCCTTGAAACTAAAGTTTTTTGGTTGCAGAAGCTTAAAATCGAAAATATTTGGTTTGAATCTTCTTAATTTTTGTAGATTTTAAATTTTAAATTTCACAAGGTTGTAGTTTAAAATGTAAATATTGAATGCGCCAGAACAATTTCTCTATTGAATCTTTCAAAATTAGAAAATAAATTTTAAACGTTCAAAATTGTCTGGTTTCTTAGATTCTTCAAAATCGTAGGGTATCAAATTGAAAGACTTGATAGTAGAACAATTTTCAGTTTAAAGGATATGTAATTCAACAATTTTGAATTCTATTTCTCCAGAATAACTTCAAAACAATGAAAAATTAATACAATAATGAATCAAATTCAAGGCTTAAAAGCGACATTAGAACTTGCCTTTGAAAATTGAACGATATTTTATTTAAAATTGTTTAAAAATGTTAAACATTTCAAAAACTCAACTTGAAAGAAAAAAATTTCGGATAAGAAGGCTTGTAATTGTGTAATTTCAAACATTGGCTTCATATGTAGAAATCTTGGTCTTATTTTCACTTGAAGATTTAAAAAATGAATATTTAAAATTGAAGAATATTTTATAGGAAAATTTCGAGAACGAATAATAATTTTAAATAAAGTGTTAACAATTACAGGATTTTAAATTAAGAAGTTAAAATTTGTGAAATTGATATAAAATTGATACATCAGTAATGGAATAATTTCTTCAATTTTGAATGGTTACAATTTTAGATTTCTGAATTTTCTTGTTAAACGCTAAATTTGTTATTTCTCCCTTTCATGAGTTGTAATTTTGCAATTAAAATTAAAATTAATAGTTGTGTTTTTTATATAAAAATGTCTTTAACTTTAAAAGTCTGAAAAATATCTTTTCAGGAATCTGTTGTGCACATTTAGGACAGAAAGGAGAGAAAATGGTCGATAAAACCAGACACCCGTGGCCCTAAGAGCTCAAAGCTATTTCCTGTTCGGCCTCGAGCTTCGAGTGCCGAATGACCATAAACCTAATACATCCGTAGGGGATGCTGCATGGTATGAGGTAATGGAGAATTATCCTAGAGAACTCAAAAGGTTCCTGTTCTGCTCAATTGTTACGAAAGTAATGTTGAGAGTTTTCTGACAAATTGGTCACGTGTCCAATACAGATTGACTGACCGCGGAAGGAAGCAGTTGAGAAACTCTATTTGTAAAATTTTAAGTACAATTCTCAGATGATCAATCAAACCGAAAAGATTAATATCTTCCAATGTCAGAAATAAACCATTTTTCTAAGGTATAAATAAAAAGAGCTATAATCTACGCTTTTAAGATCATCGAAATAAAATCTACTTTTTTATAAACCGTTTTATTTACCAAAATCAGAAGACAAAAAAACTCATACATCAAAATTAGATTTTCAACTATCCCCTTTTCGATTCACTAGAGACAGGTATATAACAAAAAAAAAGGAGGAAGAAAAAGGATAGAGTCAACTATATAGGTACTAACTTGTTTCAAAGCCAATTTAGACTTCCTCATCAGGCGTCATTTACAGGAAAACAACAGGTATGAATAATAGAAACGTATTCTAATTAAAATTCACATAATATCTGAAAATCGAAACATGGAAAACTAATATAAAAAGTTTTAGGTCAAATTTTCCATTATCTAATGTTAATTGATGTTGAATAGATAAGAATTTACTCAGAACATCTTCTAACTAAATATTATCCTAACCAAAATCTCTCAATTAAATTCTTACCTGGTCAACATCAATTAACATCTATATATAAAGTTGAATGTGTGTTCATATGATGCCACATCAAATGCAAGCACGGGCATGAATTGTCACCAAACTTCGCATGTACACTCCTGACAAGTAACCATTCACCTCTTTAAATCAGGGATGGTGTAATGTTATATATTTCCTGAAAGCTCTTGTCATGAATAACCCAAATGTGAAATACTAGCGTCAGTCGGTTATGTTTATGGGAGTTATGGATCTTTGAAATTAACATGGGAGTCTATGAGAAAAATATAACTAATCTTATGTATTTTTCCTATTGCTTCGATTGCAGATGGATCCACGAGTTGTGGTTACGGCTTTGGTGAAGGAATTCGGGACGGATGAATTACCGATCTGCTTGCTCAGGCCACTTATAATATCTGTTCATAACATAGCAGGGTGATTAGAGCTTATCTGACAAGAGTAATGATTTTTCTCATAGACTTCCATGTTAAGTTCAAAGGCCAATAACTTCCATATATGTGACCGACTGACGCTAGTATTTCACATTTGGGTTATTCACGACAAGTGCTTTCAGGAAATATATAACATTACGCCATCTCTGATTTAAAGGGGTAAACGGTTACAGATACTGCCACATCTTCTAATTAAATTCTTACCTGGTCCACATCAATTAACATCAGCTAATCATGCAGCATGTTTAGAAGAAGATACAAGTATGAAACAAACCATCTATATAGATAGATAGTCCAGCATCTTTTAATTAAATTCTTACCTGGTCAACATCGACTAACATCACCTAATCATACAGCACGTTTGGAAAAAGAAATAAAAATGGAACAAACCAAGTATACAGATAATCCAACATCTTCTAATTAAATTCTTACCTGGTTAACATCAATAAACATCAGCGAATCATACAGCATGGGTGAAGGAAGATATAAAAATGGGACAAACCATGTATACAGATAATCCAACATCTTCTAATTAAATTCTTACCTGGTTAACATCAATAAACATCAGTTAATCATACAACATGGGTAGAAGAAGGTACAAAAATGGAACAAACCATCTATACAGATAATCCAACATCTTCTCATTGAATTCTTACTTGGTCAACATCAATAAACATCAGCTAATCATACAGCATATTTGGAAGAAGATACAACCATGGAACAAACCAACTATGCAGATACTCCAACATCTTTTAATTAAATTCTTACCTGGTCAACATCAATTAACATCAACGAATCATACAGCACATTTAGAATAAGGTATAACTAATTAAAAAAAGGAACAAACCAAATATACAGATTGCGGACCAGTATACCAACAAAATCAACATCTTCTAATCGAATTTTCCATTCATTAGTGAAAATTGATTTGCATATATACAAATTTATTATTAAGAACAAAGAATCAAATTATCCAATTAATAAAGCCATCCCAAACTTTGTTATATCTAAATTGGCTTGGAAACATGTTAGTCGCTAGTAGTATAAAAAATACGGAGAAATAATAAGAAAAAAGTGAGAGGTTGGTTTCGGTTGACTCTTTTCTTTCTCTTCTTTTTTTTTCTTTTGTTAGATATTTGTTCTTAACGAGCCGGACAGGAGGTAATTGGAAAACCAATTTTGTTTTGTGAGTTTTTTGGTGTTCTAATTTTTGTATATATAAAATCAATACTTTTCCTACTTGGAAAATGTAATAATCGGAATAGATTTTGGCTCAGAATCAACAAAAAATATAATTTATGAAAGATATAACATGTTACTGTTAAGAAATAATGCTGAAAAGCCACTTAGACTTAATAAGATGACCTAATTTTGTATTGTAGTTTAAAATCCTGAATTTGGATTGAAGGATCGGCTACCTGGGGCAGAATTCGAAAATTCCTGCGGTCAGATTTTATAGCATTATGGAGAAAATAATGTGCGCGAAGGCCATCTTCATAGGTAGGAGATGAGCAAAAGGGCGAGTTGATCTGCGGAAAGTCTTAACGTCTTTCTGGAATCTCCTTTTTGAAGAAGAGTTCGGCAGTTCGGCGTTTGGCCATAAAGATAAATAGTTAGGCGGCAAATTAACACAATTTTGTCGGAGCGACGACGATGAACTCGCAATTCGTTCGGCGCGGACCTTCGAAAAAAGTGGGCAATCTACGGAAATTGGTAAGAGCAACGAACCAATTTCAGTAGGGCCCCGCAAACACCGGGCCAGGGGTCAGGGTTAATCGACGTTAAAACGATCCTCGTTAACGCGCTGAAGCGATAACCCCCATTCTCACCACTTCGCACGTTCCTTATCAAACTTTTCCAACTCAGAATTAATATGTTTATTTTATCTCTTTATCGTTTTGGGTGAATTAATTAATTAAATTAATTCAGGTGTGGATGAAAAGGAATTTCTCGATTCGTACTCCCAGAAACCATTTGATGTTAATGCACTACATGTAATTCTCGAGATTGAACGAAAATGCAATTTTGGCTCTTGTGGACCACCGGGTGGGTCGCTATGTCGACGATTAACATTCCCAACGCAATTGCACCCACGTCGACGCGAGCGAGGTAATTTCTACCCGAGAGCTGGTACTGCTTCGGCTATTTTAGTTCTACTGGATCGCCGAAAGTTGGCAGCACTACCCGAGAACTTTCAGAATTCGATTCTCATTCTCCGTCCTGAAAAAGTCAATATTATTAACAACAGTAATCTTTGAATTCATATCTTCACTTTGTTCACATTGAAACTTCTATGTTTCTCATATAAATGGCTTTAATTTTTAAACGAAGTTTATAATTATTTATTTTCAAGGCTTCAACATTGAATTCAATAATTTCGAAAGTTTCGAATTAGAAAGCAAATAATTTTCAAAGTTTTTAAAATTTCACTATTAAATATTTCAAAATATCATATTGAAAGCCTTAATAGTCAGTTTTCAATTTAATAATTTTAGATTTAAATATTCCAAATTGTTTGCTTTCAGATTCAAAATTACAAAATTGTCTCATTTAAAATTTTTTTTGAAATTGTAGATACGTAGAATATCATATCAAATCAAACGTCTTGATAGTGACATCATTTTAAATTTTAATGATTTGTTATTTGATAATTTTGAATTAAATTCCTTCACATTAAATGGGAAATAATTAAAAATTGAGACAAACATTTCTTAAATTCAAGCCTTCAAAATGAAATCATTTTAAAATTAGGCATCAAAAATTGCATTTTAAAAAATTTTTAAATGTTCCAAAATATTAACATTTTCTAACTCAACTCAAGTGTCCGACTTTCAGTTAGATTTAAAAATGAATAATTTGAGCTTGAAAAATATTTATTTGGAAAATTTCAAGAATTAATAATTATCCTCAATGAAGTGTTAAAAATTAAAAGATTTGAAACTGTAATGTTATAAATTGCGTTGTTTAAAATCAGAACTGATAAAAAATTTAACTATCTGAAATTGATAACTTGATAACTAAATATTTTCTTTAATTTTTAATGTTAATATTTTTAGCGTCCTGAATATTCATTTTTAATGCTAAATTTTCACTTTTTCCCGCTCATGAGTTTTAATTTCGCAATAAAAATTGAAATGGTTGAATTTTGAGAAGTAAAATTAATGATTTCAAAATTTTTCATTTTTAACGGATTTGAATTTAGGTGCTTGAAATAATAAAAAATGTTGAGGGTTTCGGTATAAATAAATTTTAATATCATAGTTCTTGGCGACTAAATTTTTTTTAAGTTTTAAATTAAGTTCGGATTCATTTAATTTTTAACGTTCTGTAATTTTTATTTGGAACGTTTTTTCAGAATACTGCAATTTTAAAGATAAATATAATTAAACAATTTTCCATTTTAAACGGTGGAACTGACAGTGAATTTATTTTGTGACCTTAGAAAAATTGGTATAATCAATTTAAATGCTAAATTATAATTTTTCTAATTAGGAACAATTTCCAATTCCAGAATTTCATAAGTTTTCACTTCGAAACATTCAATTTAGTTTTAAATTGTCAAATGTTGATCGCTTTAAATTGAAAATTATTCAAATTCAAAAGTGTTTAATTTTTAATTGTATAATTTTGAACGCTTTTAATTAGAAATAATACAATTTCAATTCCTTTGAATTTTAAATGATCCAATTTCCAAAATTTCAATCTGAAAATTTTCAATTTGGAAATTTTCCTGATTTCCACATTTGAAGTTGAAATCATTCAATTTCAATATTCTTAGATTCAAAATAAAATTTTTCAGTTTTGAATGCTTTGAATTGAAAATTATAACATTTCAACTCTTTTCTAATGAATTTGCTCAATTTTCAAAATGTTTGACTGAAATTTTTCAATTTTGAAAGCTTCTGATATAAAATTTTTCAATTTCGAACTATTCAATTGTTAAAAATTTTATTAAGAAATGTTACGAGCTCAATTATTTTTTATTCTATTCGAAATATGTCATTTTCCAAATTTTATCTGATCTAAAATTTATCGATTTGGAATTTTTTAAATCGAAAGTAGTTCAATATTTATATTTTTCCAATTTCAAACGTTTTCAATACTAAATTGTTATTTATTAATTATTATTGTTTCAAAATTTTCTTAAACTTAATATTTTAAAATTTTTTACATTGTTTATATTTTTAATTTTTGGAAATAAAAATGCATAGACGTTAACGCGCGCTTCGAGTGCGTGCATTTAATGCCGGTTTACTATTTTTTTTAGAGATAATATTACTGAAAATTTACAAGTAGAATAAACCGTCAGGAATTGTTATTTAAATGCAAAAAATTTCATCAAGATTAACAATTCCATAAAATGACTAGTGAATGAAATTCCGAAATTAAGCAAACGAAGTGCATACTTAATTGTATTATTTAAAACATCCGAGGTCATAAAAAATTAAATCCTCCCATTGAATGAAAAATTAATTCAAACAAAACTATATGATTCGTTTGTTACAACCAAGGTACTAAAAGTCGATAGGGTTCCAAAAATCCTCAATTTTGTACTTGTTAATTTTGTTTATAAATAAAATATGCATTTTCAGAAATTACTGTTATTTATTTACAAACTTGAACTATGTATTAGTGATAAATAAAAGTTGGATGTGTATAACAGTAATAACAGTGATGAAATAATGAAGAATATTGAAGTTCAGTGGTAGATGCTTCGTGACTCTTCTTTTATATCCAAAGTTTGAATTATCTGAATGAGGAATTTAGGTCCGGGAGGGAAGTGTCGGTTTGTCGATTCAGTTTTCTGCTTATAGAAATCCGTCTGCTTTTATATTATCATATTATTATATCATTTGGGGTTTAAATTTTGCTGACGTTTCCATAGTGATCGTCGGTCTTCACCTTCATCTCCGCCTATCCACGCGACTCTTCGGCACCGCGAACGACGAGGCCTGTAATTCCGATGATGAGGCCGCGCGCGACACTCGGGAGACAAATTCGAATGAAGAATGAACAATTCAACCTCTTCGCCTTGAGCCAATGTTGCTTTGATAACTTTCTTCGGCCTCATCTTTGCATCTCTTCCTTTTATTCCTTACACGAAAAACGCCCCATAAATAAGCTAATTTCAAACGCAAATAACTTAAGATCATTTATTTATAATAAATTAATTTTAGTTCGTTATATTGGATTTTTAATAAGCCGACTAAAATTTTATCCCTTTTCAGAATAGATACATTAGGACGGGCCAAAACTATCGACTTTTGACCAATCAAATCTCGAACATTGAAAAAGCTGCCTTTTCTAATCAGGATAAGTCTAAAATTTTTTTTTGTCAATAGTATACCTTGAAATTTGTAATTTTTGAAATTTGCACACTTTTCTCTATAAGTGCAAAAATTATGGTAAATTTTTTTATTCAGAGATTGTCGCGATAATTAATATTAAAAAATAAAAAATAAACAAAAATTATATTTGGCCAAGTTATGATGTTTTGAAATTTCACAAAAGAATTAGTTTTGATTAAATTGTTGAATGAAACTTTTATTTTAAAACGCTGTTTAAATTTTTTAACTATTGATTAACTATTGATGATTAATTTTTTAATTATTGCCACATTCTCAAAATAAATCAAATTCATCATAATTTTCGTAATCTTAGAAAAAAAATGCAATATTTCAAAAATAAAAAATTTCAAGGTCGTGATGGTTTGTTATAATGATAAGAGAAAAAAATTAAATACAAATTTGTATACACATTCTGATTAGAAAAGGCGACTAAAAAAAGGCCCTGAGATGACAATCATGATTCTGAGAGAGAATTACTCAATTTACAAGATCCAATATGTTGTTCATTCTCCCTTGCGTCTTCTATAATTTCAATAAAACTGTAAACATTACGTTCATAACTAATTCTATTATCGTTATGTTAAAACCACGTATACTAACGTATTTCAAAGTGCTAATTACGAATATTATTATTATTATTATTATATCATTAAGCCGTTTCCCTTTCGGGGTAGGCGTGAATTGCTCGGTGGTAAAGTA
>JAABKJ010003850.1:0-25263 GCA_011634705.1 Andricus grossulariae
GTTTAGGGGCCGTCCATATATTACATAATCATCATAGGGGGGGGGCATGTGTATGATTACGAATGATAACATGGGGGAGGAGATATTGTTTGAGTGATTACGTAATCATATGTTTAAGTTCCTATTTTCATAAATCTTTTCTTTCTTTAATTTTTTTTTAATATTCCGAGCGCATGGGAAAAAAGTTTTCCTAAAACGCCGATAGAGTGCGACAAAGGATGAGCATTAAAAAATGCCTCCAGAGGTGCTTTTCTTGTGAATAAATTATTTTGTGCGTTTTCAAAATCGGTTTCACATTGACATTACGAAAAAATGTCTTCAAGGAACGATTTGTTTCAAGGGCTGTGTAAAGTTCACAAAGACAGGTATCCTAATAAGTCTTAAAGATGATTACGTAATCAATGGGGGGGGGGGCAATCAAATGATTATGGTTGATTACACCGGGGGGGGGGGGTAAAAATTTGTGAAAAATTGATTACGTAATATATGGATAGCCCCTTACCGCTTGTAAATTATGATCTTATACTCGGCTGTTTAATAAATGTGTGAATTATTTGATTTGGGTTGTGGCTGGTTTTGAAATTAGGACGCAATCTAGCTTTTAAACTTATAGTTTCGTCAAGCATTTAAATACAAACTTTTAAGAATTCCTTTACAATTTTTTTATTGTTATTCAATATTTTTCAGTGTTTATTTTTTAAAACGTGATTGTATTTAAGATTTAAAAACTTTCAAGTGAGAATATAGACAAGTTCTAAAATTGTTTCGTGGAAATGAAATGTATGATTTCACTTTTTTATAGGTTGCTGAGAGAGCACTGTACTTGTGGAATAACGAGTACATTATGTCACTGATCGAGGAAAACAATCACGTAATTATGGGAATCATGTTCCCGGCACTGTACAGAATAAGTAAAGAGCATTGGAACCAAACGATCGTGGCCCTCGTGTACAACGTTCTCAAAACCTTCATGGAAATGAATAGCAAGCTCTTCGATGAACTTACTGCCAGCTATAAGTCTGAAAGGCAAAAGTAAGTTATTTTTCTTCAGTTTATTAATTAATAAAAAAAATAGTTCTCAGGATATCTACCTAAGCTGGAAAAGGCCGGTAATTAAAAAAAAACAGGAAAAATCCGCGAATTTGATTCAATGACCGGGAGTTTTCATTCAATTGTTCTAAAATTATTATTTAAAGTGTTTTGATATTTTTATTACTCTTAGTTTGATCAATCACAAAGCAAACAATTAAAGATATTATTGTCGATAATGACAATAATATAAGTGATGCTGTTGACAATTTTTTTCATATTTTGAAATCTTTAAAGTCTTTAAAAGTTTGAAATGTCGAATTGCGAAAAAATTATATATGTAATTCTGAATTGGATCAGAAAATTTTTCCAAGAAAATTATAAATCAGATCTTCAACAAGGAATTTTTCAAAAGAATTATAATTCTGACCGGGAAAATGAAAAATTGACCAGGAGTAAAATTGGGAAATAACCGTGAATTTGAAATCATTCGTCGGGTATACACTCCGATTGTAATTTCTTAGGTCTTATAATTATAGCTTTTTATCAAACAAAACTTACTCTTTATAAACATTAGTTTTTATATGCTCTGGATAAATAGATACAAAAAAGGGTTCCGCCTTAAAATTTATGTAAGGCCAATACTTGATTTCAAAGTAATAAATTCAAATATTAATGGACTGTTTTAAGGGAAAAAGGCATTTGTAATTTGAGGAAGTAGAAACGAGTATATTGAGTATCAATTTGTTCATCTAAAATTATAATGAAGCAGAAAGTATGGATTTAAGAAAAACAAAATAAATATTGAACAGAATATAGTCTAGGTTTCTACAATGTTAAGATTCCAATGAATTTCTCTCTGTATTTCTGAACATTTTCCATTTTCCTTGGCGATCTTTCAAGATCTATTTCAGATGCAAATGTTTCTATATAGATTTCGCATTCATTCATTCAATTGCCAACCTTGCTGTTTTTTAAGCGCTTCAGCTTCCTGAATGAAAATCCAGACTGATAAATGTGTCATTCGCAATAACGAAATTCACATTTCTTAAGAAGCTTTAAAACTTGATTTGCTTTATTCAATAAAAAGTTTAATAATAAAGATGGCTTGTTTGTATATTTCAAAAAAAAAAAAATCTCTTATCTAGAACAGTATAAAAATTAATTTATCTTACAACAATTTTATTGAAAAGTTTTGCATCTTTTTCCCAAAAATAAATCATTCTTCCGAAGGGATATTTATAAGCAAGGAGCTCCAATAATTTGCAAACAATCTGTTTCATAAATATTTTCTAATTTCGATCCCATTTCAGAAAAAAGGTGCAAGCCTTTAATAAAAAAATGAAAAGTTCTTTCATTTTCCGTTTCGATTTTAGAAACAATACTGAAATCTCTTACAATAATTGTAGAGATAGAATTATTGCGTTTTTTAAATGAAAAAGTGTAATGAAATTATTTATATTTGCAGAGAGAAAAAGAGAGAAAAGGAGAGAGACGAACTTTGGAAAAGATTGAATGAACTGGAACTTGAACGGCGTGGAACTCTCACGGCAGCACCAAATACCCCAGTTCCTGCCTCAACTACACCTGCGACACGAGCCCGACCCTGAGCCACTATGTGAGATATTTTAAACTTTACTATCTCTTACCCTGAGTAGAAAAAATTGAAGTTAATGGAGTTGTTGCTAAGAAGAAATAAACTGAGTTTTTATCGACCTTAAACTATATTAAACCTTCAATTATTCATGATATTGCATTTTTTTAAAAGTGAAAGTTATGCCAAATAATTGGTTTTAGTAAGTAAAAAAGTTTAAGTATTGTTTTCTCCCTAATGGAAATTTTTTACAAAAAAGTACAAAAAACGAAAACTATTTTTACAGGAATCTATTAATGAATGCCATAAATGACAACCATAATTACAGGAAAATACAACATTTTTCTATTGTTCGGATGAATTTGTTGCTTTTTTTGTACTTTTTTGTATATTGCTGTATTTTATTGTAGTTTTAATTTCCTACAAGAATTTACAACTATAAGAATCTACATGAATTTAAAGGTTTTGCAGCCAAAAAGTTGTTCTTTTAAGACGTAGGATGACAAATATTCAGAAGATTGCAATGAGATAATTTTTAATTAAGATGTATACATGATAGTTGTTACAAAAAAAACCTTCTATGTTTAAACATTAAATGAATTGTAGAATATTGAAACATAATAATGAGTAAATGTTATTAAATAACAAATCCTTACGTTAAATTTTTTTTTCAAATATCTAGCAATCGATTGGACAACATATATATCATTTAAAATTATGTAAATTGCAATGTTCTCAATATTTATCATCCTAGGTCGAAAAAGAAGAACATTGTGAATGCAGATAAAAATGGAATAATTGAAAAAAAAATTGAACACGGTCATTGAAATTAAAAGATTTGAACTCTTGAAGATACAATTTTTTTCATATAAAGTTATAAAAATTCAATTGTAAATTAAAACGCCTAAAGTGGAATATTCTTGAAATTAGTATTTTCAAAATTAAAGCTTAAAACTTTTTAAATTCAAACTCTCAATGATTTACGGAAATGGAAACTTTTTAACACTTTTCAATTGAAAATGTTGTCATTAAAAGCCGTTATATTGCAAAATTTTTAACTTGTATGCATTGTGCAGTTCAAAGATTTCAAAAAATAGAAATCCACGCTATCATTTTCAATGCTATAAATTGAAGAATGAATAAAAAAACTGATAAATTTTAAAAATTAGATCATTTCAATCAATGTTAAGCTAGTAAAAACAATTTATATATCAAAATTGTTTTTGAAATCTTTTTTAATATTCTCTCAAAAATTGGGTTAAAAAAAAAATTATTTTTAAAATTTTCCAGGAATCTAGTGAAAATTTTGCTATCAACTTGGAATTCGTATTTCTACAAATTTTCGAAAATCCTGCAAGGTTGAAAAATTTTCCTTAAAATCATCCACATTCTTTTTGAATATTTTGGAAATCTTTATAAATATTCCTTTAAAATTAATTTGTAAAAAAAAATCATTTTTAATTTTTCTAGGAATTTTGATAAAAAATTTGTATTCTGAAAATTTTCAAAATTCAAATTTTCTACATTTTTTCTTCTACATTTTTTGTTCTAAATTTTCAAAAATCTACATTTTGTTTTAAATTTTTTGAAATCTTTTCAAGTTTGAAATTATTTTGGAATCTTTACAAAACTTCTAAATATATCTTAAGCTTCCTCGAATTTTTTCCAAGTTAATAATTTTTCAATTGTTATTTATATATCAAAGTTTTTAAACCTTTTTAAATATTCTCTTAACATTAATTTTTCAAAATAAAAAATCATTTAAAATTTTCCGAGTAATCTTAAGAAAATTTGTTTATTTTCGTAAAAACTTTAAAGATCCTTGAAAAGCTTCAAATTTTTACTTTGAAATCTTCAAAATTTTTTATTTTTAATCAGTTTTATATTATTTTAAAGATGACCACTCTTACTCTGATAGCACGAAGCAAACAATTAAAGGCATTGATAACTGTGTCACTGAATGTTAATACATTTCAATGTAAACTTATACACACTTTTAAATAAGGTTTATTTTTTGCATTAAAATCTATTTCCATGTCTGAATTAATTTACATAAAACTATTTTGAAAAATAAATAACATCTCTGATTTAAAATAACGTTCGATTGATGTGGATATCTAGGTAAAATTTTAATTAAAAAAAAAGTTTGATAACTGAAATTGCTGCTTGATTTTTGATTTATTGTAAAAGCAAAAGTTCTTGGTAACAGTGTCATATCTTATAAAAATTGTAGTTCGTTGTAGAAGCTTAAATATTACATATCCTACAAAAATTGACAGTAAAGTATGTACAAGTCAAAACGTTGAAGCTGATTCTAAAAGTACTGCTTGTAAAAATGTATATTTTTTTGTTTCAATTTGTACATTTCTACAATAAACTACCAGTATTTACCACCTAATTTTAAGTACAGTTTCCCAATATTTAAAATTTGGTGAAATCTTGAATTTTTTGTAAAGATTTGTAATTTTCTACAATAATTTACGTAGAATTAAAAGTTTTTTTATGACGTCCAATACCCAAATTTAAAAAAGCAAAATCCTGTAGTTTTCTGTAAAACCTTGTAGATTTTTACAACAAAGTAAAAAAAATATTAATACAAAGTTATACAAATTTTGGAATTCTAGAAACTTATACTTTATTGTTAATTTTTTTACTTTTCTACAAGAAAATACAAGAAAAAATTAGCAATTTGTAAAAATTGTTTCCATTAGTTACAGCTGGAACTTAAAAACTGTAATACTGAAATATTTGGTCTTTCTGAAGATAACTCTTTGAATTTGATTTAATAATTTCAAGAATATATTATTTTGCAATTCATAGTAATTATGTCGTATCAAGAAAGTGAGAAGTGATACCATAAACCTGACTTCTAGGTATTTTAATTCAATAGATTTTATCTTAAATCCGATTTCAATCAAAGATTGAATAGTTTAAAAGCCGCAAAAAATATAAAAGTTTGAACACGCGGCCTAAAGGTCCTAAAGATTGATTTTATATCATTTGAATTTCTCAGGAATAGTAACTTTCAAGCATGAATAATAAAGTGAAATTTTATCTAACTTTTGTAATATCCTGAAACTGATCCCTCTTTTTATCCCTCAATGAAAACTTGAAAGAAGATATTCAGTCAAATTTGCATAGTAATAGCAGTCAAGAAAATAATTTCGTGGATTACGTCTTTTTTCTAAAAAAATTAGATTGTAACAATGTGGTATAAAAATGAAAAATGCGAATTCGTTCTTTAGAAAACGGTTTGATCCGATATTTTCAAATTTGAACATTATAAAAACGAGAATTATTTAAATTTTCATTAAAGTAAACAATACCAAACCTTGCACTCATTCGGTGCTATAAAATGTACAATTAGAAAAGATGTATGTAAATTGTAATATTTAAAATTTTACTTTTTAAATCAAATCATAATTATTTTGTTTGGTCATACAGATCTGATAAATACATCAATTGATTTGTCTCAGAACTATTAAATTAAGTACCTAATATATTGCTATATTCCCAAAATTAAGCATTTTTTTCTCTTACAAACGAAAATATGAAGAAAAAAAAAGTAAATGACAAAATAATGAAATAATTTGCTTATTATATTGTTATATGCCTAATATATAAAAAAATTACTTGTAAACGAAAAATTAAAAACTTCCAAAATTCCTAAAGATGCATATTTTTGCATGGTGGCAGCTATACTACTCTATCGACTTATGTCAAATAAAAACCATGTTTTGTGCCAATACTGTGATAAAAATGTCCTAAATTTCGAATTTTTCCAATTCCTTTTTTGTTATTCTTACAATTGGTAATGAATGAACTTTAACTTTTTTATTGGAAGAGAAGGTATTTCATTAAAATGTATTTATACAATTTTTTCTCTCTTAAATATAATAAAAATTGCAACAAAAATCTCATCTAAAACCATTTTTGAGATGAATATAAAATTGAAGAAAAAAAATTTATTCTTATCTGATCAGTAATGTTGACACAGGCACATTTTTGGACTCCTGAGGTCAAATTATGTCAAGATATGTCAAAAAATTGAAGTTGAAGCTTTTAATTTTGATATTATTCAAATGGAAATGTTTTGAAATGTACATTTTTAATTTTTGTAATTTCTTGAGATTAAGATCATTAATTGTTCTCGAAGGCTTCCTATTTGAGATTGTTAATAATAATTGAAGGCTTTGAATTTCAAATGTTTAATTTCAAATGTTTTTGTTTCAAAATCGCTTTAAATTATAAATGGTTGAATTTCAAGTTGAATTTCAAATTTTTAAACTACAATGATTAAATATTTATGTAATTAAACTGTCAAACCTTCATTACAATTTTCTATATATGATTATTAAATTTGAATATGCTTTCAATTAAAAATGTTGTATTTTGTACCTATATTCACATATCAGGATTTTTAGAGAGTAGATTTTAAATTAGCGGAAAAATGGTTTAAAACCGGGAATAAACTGGAAAACCATTGGGAATTTTGTTCTAAAACTTTAAGTGCCCACCATAATTAATTGTCAAATAAAGTCCAGTTAAATTTCTAATTGGTTAATTTTTCAGGATTTCAAGTTGAAATTGTGCAATATTAAACGTTTCAATAAAAAAAAATTGATTTCAAAAATTCAAATGTAAAAATGTTCAGTTATGAATGCTTGTATAATGCATTTTTTAACGTTTGAAGGACTGAAAAGAAATATTCGCTAATTTTTTATGGCTTCTATTTTTGAATATGTTTAATTTGAAATGCAATTTGGAAGGCCTCAGATTTTTTATTTAACCGTTTTGAATGTTATATTTTGACATAGATATTACTACCTAATTTTGAAGGTCTTAGATTTCTTATTCAATTCAGAATTCGAAATTTCAGAAGTTTTTAGTTGATTTTTTTTCTTATATAAAACAAAAGACTTTCTTGAAATCATCTTTCTATCAATAGCAATAACTGATAAAAATGTTGAATTCTGAATAACAAACTATGATTTTAAATTTTCATTTTCCATAAATAAAAATAACAATTTTGAAACCCTATAACCTTAATTTCCAAATAAACTCAAATACTTACATTTGTCTAGATTTTCAGATGTTTTTGGCATTATGGTGGATACTGTGAAAATTATTCACAATTGCACAATTATTCGATAATCATGAAAAATATTTTTTACTCTTTGACGCACTAAATTCACATTTTTTAATATTTTGATGTGCCCTCTTAGATTCTTATGCGTCTTTATGTTATAAAAGATGCGTTTAAATGATGAAGTGAAAAGAGATTCTACTCATTTTAAGCACTTTAGTTTACAAAAATTTTTAGATTTTAAATAAAATTGTGACTTTACGTAAGTTTATTTACCATAAAAATTTTTTGTCTTCAACAAATGTTTTTTGAAATCATATGGCATATTGCAATGAAGGAATTTGTACAGGGGGAAATGACTCTGAAGATAACTGTTAAAAATTTATCTTTTTGATTGAAGATTCATCTCTTTGGCCCAATTTAAGTGGTAGAAAGTTCTTTTTTTTTGTTGAAAATTAATTTTTTAAACTGAAAATGTAACTATTCCATTTTTGGTTGACATCTTATTTTTTATTTTGAAAATTCAACTATTTGGTTAAAAATTTAATTATTTGGATAGAAAATTCAACTATTTGCTGTTGGATGGAAAATACAACTGTTTTTTACAAAATTCGTGTATTTTGTTGAAAATTCGTCTTCTTGGGTAGAAAATTAATCTTCTTTTTTGAAAGTTAATCTAATGGACTGTGGATTTAATTATTTTGTTAAATTTCTTTATTCAATTTAACTGGTAGAAAAATGTTTTTTTGTTTTGTTTTTAACAATAGTTTTTTAAACTGAAAATGTAACTATTCCATTTTTGGTTGACAAATTATTTTTTTTGTCAAAAATTCAACCATCTTGTTAAAAATTCAACTATTTTGTTAACAATACGTGTTTTTTAGTTAAATTCAACCAGTTAAAATTAGTTTTTTTGTTGTTGAAAATTAATTACATATTTAAACTTAAAGTGTAACCATTCCATTTTTGGTCAAAAACTTAAATTTTTCAATTGAAAATTCAACTATTTGGTTGAAAATTCATTTCTCTTGATTAAAAATTACATTGTTGGTGACAATCCATCGCTTTAGGTTTGAAAATCAACTATTTTGTTGAGTTATTTTTTTTTAGTCGAAAATTTAACTGTTTTGTTGAAAATTCATAGTCATACATGAGATAAGAAATATTAAATCTCTCGTTGAGAATTCTTTTTTTTTGTTTGAGAACTAAACTATACTTGGTTAAAAATTCAACTATTTTGTTGAAAATTCAACTACTTTTTAAAAGTCTTTGTGGTTGAAATTTGTGCTTCACTATAGAGCAACTAATTAGAAACGCGAACAAAACGCAAAATAAACGTGAAATCCGTGTATGTGGGATTGGGGAGGTAAAAAATATCGCAAAATTGGTAACGTAGTTTATGGATGACCCCTTATTCGTGTAGAATCGATGTCATCCCCATTCGCAGTAAATCTAATTTGCAACATTTTGTTATTTTCGCAGGTGAGAGATCACAACCACGCCACCCAATCGTTAGATCTTAGTTTACGTCGAGAAAATTATCGTTGTTAGAAGAAAACCAGAATCGTTTCACGGTGGCTGTCTTTGACGTAATACAAATTCCTTGGTTGGTCTCATCCACAACTGGCTGGGCTAAGCAATCTCGAGGACTCCAAAGGAAGAAGCAATGATAAAGCAAAAGTATAACAAGACCAAAAAAGGAAAAAGAAAAAACTAATGTGTAAACCCAGACCTGGATTTTACTCCTTAACGCCACGTTTTTTTGATTATTTCTAATGACGATTGTATTGTGTATATTCATTTTTACTCTCTTTTCGACGGCAATGATTTAAGTTGCATGGTGTACTCAGTGTCAGCACATAATACGAGGATGTTAGTCCCTTCTTTAATTAAGGTTTGCTGTGCGCAGTTGGAGGAGACGATCAGGGCGGAAAAAGGACGAAAAAAAACTTTTGACATTAAACTCCCAACTTCCTGCAAGCACTTTTAATTAATAATCGTGCTATTAATTAGTAATCGGGAGTTTCCCGCTCCGTTCCTCGCCTTCGACGGCCGGCAGGGGCGTTGTTTGAAATGTACCATATATTCATATTAATAACGATAATGATAAATATAACAAAACATAATAAATTAGGTAAATATACAAATACATCATATTTATATATATAAAAAAGTATAAATATATAAATATGAATATACAGCTCGTTCTTTTAGATATTCCGTGAAGAATTTTTTGTTCATGGAACACCTGTGATGACGATCTGTATATATATATAAATATATATATAATATAGTATACATACAATATAGTAATACCGATCGCGAGGAAGTCGTAGGTTTTAGGCGAGCGGCAAAAAACTGTTGTCGAAATCGAAACGCAAGTTTTTTTAGTGCGGACGCACGCACTATCGATAAAATCTAACGCTGTACTGACTGCATGCCTGCAGCTCGACGAGAACACTTTTTTCTAGGAAGAAGAACCGCAATCGTGCACGAAGGCACGCGAACAAAAAAAAATACAAAGAAAACTACAAATAACATTTAACGAATAGGTCGAATCCGCCACGAGGAGAGCATGAAGAAGATATATGTTGTTTTTTAACTGAAAATAATAAAAAAAGAGGTGAATAAATGAAGAGGCGAGAGGGACAGATATTAAAAATAAAATAAAAGAATTCAATTGTACCAAAATATCCATGGTTGCTTATATAAATATACATACAATAAATGATAGAGACCCAACGCGTAAGATTTATTCGGAGCTGTGCTCCCTTCAGTCACCGCAGAGGATGTGAGTGACAGTGAAATCGTTTTTAGAAGAAGAAAAAAAAAACTTTCTTACCGATGCATAATAATAGCGACTATCATAAAGAAGTAACGTTAACAGTTATAGAGATATAATGGCAAAGTTGCTTGCTCAGACTCTTCGTTGACCTATGCGAAGCAAAGAGAATAAAATTGAAATCATATTTAACTCTACCAAACCTAGGATCGTCATCCGTCTCGATTGCCGAAAACTAATCCGCATCAACCGCATAATATCTTTCTCCCTGTGTTTTTAGATTTCTTTTCTTTTTCTTTTTTGTCTTTTCAGTGCAAAGTTCTTAGTAGCTGCGTCATGTCACGTCACGGAAATATATTAGAGGTCGTCGCTGATGTGACAAATTTAATAGACATTTTATATAATACGTGAATGTTAAATTTATTTTCACTCTGTGATTTTCCTTGATATATAAATATTAAATATTGCTTACTCGCGTACAAATCTAAGGATAGGAGTATTATATTCGAAAGGAACGATTGTTTTACATTATTATAATTATTATTATATATTTTTATCATCTACCATTAGTTTTTACTGTCGTAACAAATGGTTACTCTCCACTTGCAGAGCTCGCTGTACAAAGGATTAATAAAGACAGTGGAATTTGACCACAGGCCAGTTCTCTTCACAAAATTCACGTAAGATTAATTTTTTGCTTTTTTGCATTTTTCAGGGTGAAGAATGGACTGCAAAACCAGGATTTGTCTAGATAGTTTTTGAGACTGGGAATTTTCAGCCCTCACAGACCGGTCCCTATGTCCCCTATTGTACCCTATATTCAGTTGAGGTCCCTGAAGTACCCTATTTTCAAGATTTGGTCCCTATGGTACCTTCTTTGCAGCCCATAATGGAACTTCAAAAACTTTACAGTAAGATCGAAGCTTCCAGGAGTCAGTCATTTTGAAAAATAGCAAAAATCAGGGAATTTCTGTAAGAAGTAACTGTAAAAAATAATCAGGGCTGCCACACCGTCGCCACTAGTCACTTTTTTCTCGAATCACTTTTTAGTCACTTTTTCAAATGAAAAAATCACATTAGTCACTTTTCATTCAATACATTAACTCATGGGTTAATCACTGTTCAATTCAGGTACCTATTTCGGAAGTGTCTTGAGTTCTTTTGAAATATTTAAGAGTATTTTTAAAAATTCCGAATTTTTTTTTATAGATTTCAACCATTTGAAGGGATTTTAAAGATTTTAAGGTATTTGTAAAACTTCTAGGGTATTTTCAAGAGCTTTTAATTCAAAATATTTTAGTGAATTTTTTATTAATTTCATTAATTATAAGGCATTTCAAAGCAATTGAAATACTTTAGGATAAAGAATTTTCTAGAATTTCGGAAGATATGGAAAGATTTTACAGGATCTATAAGGTTTTAAGATATTTTTAAAGATTTAACGGGATTTTATCAGATTTCCGAGGATTTCAAAGGATTTTAAGGGATTTTGAAGCTCTCAATGTATTTTAATACATTTTCCAGGATTTCAGGAAATATCATTATAAAATTTCACGGGATTTTATCATATTTTAGTGGATTTCAAATAATTTATTCATGAGTAGTGAGGTATTTTGTAGGGTTTAAAGATTTGAAGAGATTTAAAATTATATTTTGGAATTCACCAGCCTGCATTTTCATTAATTTATCCTAAATTCTTTAAAATTTTTTGGAGTTCATTTGAATTTTTTAATTCACTTGAATTCTAAATTTAGTCAATTCTACTTAATTCAATGGATTTTTAACAGTTTTTATTTAATTGATCCTGAGGATCAATTGATAAAATGAGCGAAGCATTTGAAATATTTCAATATATTTTTTCAAATCCCTTGGCATTTTCAAGAGCTTAACAAAAATGCAAGGGATTTCAAAAGATGTTGAAGGTTTTTAAATGTTTTAGGGTATTTTAAAAGATTGCCAGCCTTTTTAAAGAGATTTAAACAATTTCAAGGGATTTTCAGGGGTTTTAATAATTTTAAGGGATTTAAAAAAATTGGAATGCTGTGTTAAAGAATTTCGGAAGATATGGAAGGATTTTACAGGATCTATAAGGTTTTAAGTTATTTTAAAAGATTCTAAGGGGTTTTATAAGATTTCGTTAGAATTTCAATGATTTTAAGGGATTTTAAAAGCTTTCAAGGTAGCTTGATAAATTTTTGAGTATTTCTGGAAATATAAAATTTCATAGAACTTCGCACGATATTAGAATATTTTTTTGAATTTCAAAGAATTTATTGACAAAAAGTGAAGGATTTCGTAGGGTTTCAAAGATTGGAAAAGAGTTTCAAATATTTTTTGCAATTCATTCGGAATTAGCCCAGAACTCTTATTACTTTATCCCGAATTATTTTTAATTCTTTTGAATTATTCTAAATTCTACTCAATTCCATGGAATTAATTCACTTGATCGTTTTTTAAATTCAGTTTGATTTTTTATGAATTTTATCGAATTCTTCTCATTTCCTTTAGATTCTTCTAAATTTACTCAAATCTTATTGTAATCCATGGCATTTTTTCGATTAAAATTTTTTTTAAATTCATTTCTATTCTTCTGAATTTAACTTGAATTGTTTTGAAGTCTTATGAATTTATCCTGAATTTTTTACCCTTTGAGCGCAAAAAAAGTACCCTATGAGCATAACAAAAAAAAGTAACTTTTGGCCCCCATATTTTATCCCGTAGGGATGAGATTTGTCTTTTTATATGAAAGCATTCAGATTGCAGTACGTAATAAAAAGAAAATTATTTAATTTTTAATGCTTTAATTTACTAATATTCCTAATTTGAAATTAAACCAATTTACCTTAAAAACTTTCCAAATCGATTAGTTTAGAATTATAACCTACACAATCAGACTAATTTATGGTTTAATTTGTACAATTTGTATTTTTTTTTAATCATAGACAGTCTCTTCTTTTAATTTTTTTCCTATTGTCACCCTTTTTTCCTCTATTATTCTCGTAACTCCTATAATCCTTTTTTTTGAGAATTTTATTCTTGCACCACTTTTTTCAAATTTCAATTAATTTTCTAAGAATTATTATAAATAGAAACCTATGACATTGAGCGAAAGGAGAATAAGTTGATATAATTAAAGAGTACAATCCAACAAATTATTTATTTATTTTCAAAAGGACAAAAAAATATAATTTAACAAAATCGTCTTAATTTTTCAACAAGCTTGCTCTAATGAACAGTTATAAACTACAATTATAATATATAAACACCTAGTGTTTCAAGGGACGAATGTTCAAAAAGGCCGACTATTATCATTTATATTAAATTTTTGTCCATTAGTTTATACATATTCCCCGGTCCCATTTAATTGATAGTCCAATTTTATTTTATTTGTTATTAAACTTCAACTTTTCATATAAAAGTGTTTAAAACTATTGCGACCCGGGAATTTTTTTATAGATATTAGTCGTCACATTGATTTTTATGTTTTTAAATTTTAAACGATTAATGTTAAATGCTTTTACTTTCTAATGATTTTAATTTGAGTAATTTTCGTACGTTTTAAATTTGGATTCCTTTAAATTTTTATCATTTTAAAGTCAGAATGGTATCAATAATTGAACTTTTAATCTTGTGTCTAATCGTACCAATCTAAAATTTTTACTTTTTAAATTTGCTGAACAATTACAAATTGAAATGTATGTACTTACATATATAGGTTTGGATGGGTTGAAATTTGGAATTTTTCAAATTTGGACTTTTCAATTTAATTTCTTTTAAAAATTGATGGTTTGAAGTCTAAAATTGATTCACTCTTGATAGAATTTAAAAAAGCTTTCGAATTAGTAAATGGAAAATAAACACTTATTAGAAATAAATTATGTATTTAATTTAGGGCTAATTAAATTATTTTAGGACTAATTTGTAAATATTTGGACTCTAGTAGTGAATATTGGGAATCAGAACCCGCAAAATTGAGTGATAGCCATAAAAAATAGCTGCATTCACGGGAATAGAACGCAATGTAATCATGGTTGAACCTTTAAAGAAACCATGAAGACCTTCTTTTCGATATAAGTGTATACCACAATCCACCATTCCTTTATATTTTCGATTCTTCAAATCGTCGGCTTGTATTCTGGACTTGAGGGTGTCGAAGGGAATCACTGGCAACCAGGAACAAACACCTAAATAATGGACGGGATATTTTGAGATTCTCCTCAATAATGAGAAGATATTAGTTTTTTTTTGTAGTTTAATTTTATTTTAGTGAGAAAAGAACATGTACCTGCTATTCCACCCGCTACGAGAATTTCTAGAGTTCCTGGATTCAAATCTATCTGACCGTGTAAATTGTAGCGAAAGTACTGATATGCCACGATGTAAAATCCGTTGGCGATAATATCCCTGTTTAAAATTAAAAGGTAGTTTAATATTCATTTGGGAACGGGAACCTTCAAAATTACAGGAATCCTACTGGAGAAAGAAAGATTGAAAAAGATAGAAATTTGGGGATAGGAAAAGATAGAACTATTCTATCTCTCAATGGGTCACTTTGCATCTCTAAAACGCGATCTTTTCCTATCCCCTATCTCAATAATTTTCTATCTCTTTCTCTACCTATCGTAATCGAGGACTCTTATCTTTTTCTATCCCTTAGTCTGTCTATATCTATTACGAATTTCAATGTTTTTCAAGGTCTTTCTGTATATTTCGGAACCGAGGATCCTTATCTTTCTCTTTACTTCATTTCATCTTATTATTCTATCTACGATTCAGTACTCTCATCATTTTTTATCCCTCAAAATTTGGGAATTCATCCAAAAGTTCGGGAATTTATTAAAAAAATTAATTTGACCTCTACTTATATAGGCCCGTCAGCAACCTAGCGGCAAAACCTTCAATTTGACGTGGATAGATAAAAGATAGGATAAGACAGAGAAGAGGAGATTAAAAAAGATAGAAGGGAATTTATATTGAAGAATAGATAGAAAAAGATAGACTTTGAAAGATATATGATACGATGAGATATGGAAGAGGAGATTGGAAAAGATGGAAAGGAATTTAGATTGACAGAGAGATAGAAAAATATTGAAGTGGATAGATAAAGTATAAGCTGAGTTAGAGAAGAGATGATTGAAAAAAGATAGACGTAAATTTATAATAGCAAAATGATAGATGTTAATAGATGTAGTATAGGATAGGATCGAGAAGAGGAGATTGAAAAAGACAGAAGGGAATTTATATTGAAAAATAGATAGAAAAAGGTAGACTTTGAAAGATGTATGATACGATGAGATATGGAAGAGGAGATTGGAAAAGATGGAAAGGAATTTAGATTGACAGAGAGATAAAAAAAGATTGACGTGGATAAAGGTTAGGATCAGGTAGAGAAGAAGGTATTAAGAAATATAGATAGGAATTTAGATTGACAGAGGTGTAGAAAAAAAAATAAGTGGATAGATAAAGGATAGGATGAGGTAGAAAAGAGGGTATTTAAAAAGATCGACGTGAATTCAGATTGAAAATTACATACAAAAAGATAGACGTTTATAGATACATGCTACGGTGAGATATGGAAGAGGAGATTGAAAAAGATAGAAGGGAATTTAGATTGACAGAGATATAGAAAAATATTGACGTGGATAGATAAAGGATGATACGATGAGGTATGGAAGAGGAGATTGGAAAAGATGGGAAGGAATTTAGATTGACAGTGAGATAGAAAAGATTGATATGGATAGATGAAGGATAAGACGAGATAGCGAAGAGTGTATTGAAAAAGATAAACGTGAATATAGATTGACAAAGAGATAGAAAAAGATTGACGTTGATGAATGTAGGATACGATGAGATAGAGAAGAGGAGATTAAAAAAGATAGACGGGAATTTAGATTGACAGAACATAGAACAATATTGACGTTGATAGATAAATGATAGGATAAGATAGAAAAAAGGAATTGAAAAAGATAGATGTGAGTTTAAATTGGCAAAGAGAACAAATGGGTTACATTTTCTCTATCTCTTTCTATCATAAAGATTGAAAATTATTTTAAAAGATATAGGATCTCTATCTTTTTACTTCCAGTAGGGAAGGCCACTCGACCAGGAAAATATAAAAAATTTTGTTCTGGCCGGAAATTTTTAATAATTTTAGTAGAAAAACCTTTCCAATTATTTTAAATCTCACTAACTTGATTTTTGAAGTACGAAATCATTCAGTTTAACATGAGTAATTCCAAAGTTCTTTACTTTTAAAAATGTCAATCTTTCAGTTTGACTTTCTGATCGATCATTTTCAAATTAAACAAAAATTTCTATTCAGTTTGGATGCTTTGAGCAATTGAAAATTAAAAGTATTTGAAATTGGACAATTTCGATAGTCAAAAGTTTCAAAGTTGATTAAATTGTAAACATAATTGAATGAATTAAACAAATTTTAATTGAACGATTTATCTAAAAATGCAGAGGCTTCAAAATAATTTTTTTTTTATTATTTCGATCTCTATTGAATTCAAACATTTCATTTTTTCCCCCTCTAAATTCAAAAACATTTTCTATTAATGTTTTCCATAAACCTCTTTAATAAATTATTAAAGATTGTTTCCTTTGAAATTTAAAAACGATTATAAAATATTTGGAACCTGTAAAATGTCGGTAC
Source organism: Andricus grossulariae (assembly GCA_011634705.1). Taxonomy (NCBI): domain Eukaryota; kingdom Metazoa; phylum Arthropoda; class Insecta; order Hymenoptera; family Cynipidae; genus Andricus; species Andricus grossulariae. The sequence continues at coordinate 17,150 of JAABKJ010003850.1, forward strand.
ACCTCCTATGAAGAAGCCATGAATTCCATATTTTTGATACACGTCTTTGGCCGTATAGTACGTACTAGGTTTATTGATTGGGACCATTTTATTTGAGTCCATGTGGTTCTTGAATATACCTTTTAAAAAATGTGTAATTATTAAAATTCATTTTCTCTAATTCTACTTAATGACTTAAATTTAATTTATTCAAAAAATAAAGGTTTTCTAATTTAACATTTAATATTGATGGATACTGGATACCTTTTCCAATTTGCATTCTGATTTTGATAAGTTCACTGGGACACGAAATTAAAGCCTGAGCAACCCCTCCAACACATCCAGCTATAAAATTATCGTAATAATATCCTGAATTTGTGGGAAGAACGTAATTTGGGCTGTGGCCCCGTGAAGATTGTAGAGAACCTAAACAGATAGCGTAGAATCCGAAGAATGCGGAATTTAGTGTCCCGGAACATAAAAGCGGAAAAAGCATTCCTTTGTAAAATCCTTTCAACTGTAATTTGTTTAGAATTTTTAAATTAGAAGCAATTGCTGTCAACAATAATTTACAGACTACAGTTTAGGTCTTGGCTTGAAGAGCTCATTTGTATTTATAGGACTTGAAGATTTGTATGTTTTACCAGTCAAATGACTTAACATTATCACTAACATTTTCAATGAGTAAAAATGTGTCAAAATAATTTAAAATTTCAAAGCTTCCAAATTTTTGTATAAAAAAATTAAAACATAATTTACAGGGAGGTTACTAAAGGTGTAGTCGAGGCCTTGTTCCAGTTATGGACCATCTATCAACTAAGTCATCAATTTTGGGCTTTTTACCCCCCCCCCCCCCACCTCAAAAGTAACTTAGCCGTTGTCTAAAGACAGATTTTACGTTTATAAATTATTTTAAATCAAATTAAAGTAGATAACATATTGAATTCAATACGAAATACTTTAAATTCGTATGTTTTCAAGCTGAAATATACTGCATTTTCAACACAATAGTTGAATTTTGAACCAAAAAAGATTTTCTACCCAATGAGATGAATTTTCAACACAAAAAAATGAGTTTTCAGAAATAAATAATAATTTTCAACCAAATAGTTGCATTAAAACCGAAATGGATGAACTTTCCAGTAAAAGAGACAACTTTCAAAAAAAAAATATATATATTCAGATTTAACCAATTGGTAAAATTATTAAGCCAAAAAGAGGAATTTTTTCGAAGACAGTTGAATTTGTACTTTTCTACTATAAAAGATGAATTTTCAATCCAAAAGGATGAATTTTTAACAACATCGTTGAATTTGAGACCAAAAATGATGACGTTAACACAATAGTTAAATTTTGCAAAAATAATTAGATTTTTAAGAACATAGTTGAATTTTCGACCTAAAATAATGACTTTAAAAAAATAGTTCAATTTTCAAAAAGTGATTTGATTTTTAACAAAATAGTTGAATTTCTAACCAAATAGTTGAATTTTCAGCATACAAAGATGCATTTACAATCTAGTGGTCGATTTTTTAAACAAAAAAGATTAAAGTTCATTAAAATATTTGAATTTTCAAGACAAAAAGACCAACTTTTTAGAAGACAAGTGAATTTCCATCAAAAAAGTTCATTTTCAACCAAGAAAGATGACTTTTCCATCATGAAAGATGGATTTCCAACAAAAGAGTAAAGTTTTTAAGATAAAAAGTCGAATTTTTTAGAAAACAGTGGACTTTTAAATCGGGAAAAATGAATTTCTAACAAAAAAGATTATTTTCAATCAAAAAGTTGAACTTTCAACACACAAGAATAATTTTCTACCCAAAAAGACGACTTTTTAGCAAAACATAAAAATTTTCTACCAAACAGTTGAATTTTCAACCAAAAAGTTGAATTATGTACAAACAAGATTAATTTTCTATCCAAAAAGTCGAATTTTTAACAAAATAGAGTAATTTTTTACCAAATAGTTGAATTTTTAACTTATACGAATATACAGGATAAAATTTCAAAAAAAAAATGGAATAGCTAAATTTTCAGAAAAATCTCTGATAAGAAAGAAATAACTTAAAACAAAATACATGTATTTTCAACCAAATAGTTGAATTTTTAACTTACACAATATACAGGATAAAGTTTCGAACAAAAATGAAATAAATTTTTAGATAAAAATTCTGATCAAAAAGAAATAACATTAAACAACAACAAAAATGAATTATCAACAAAATTTTTAAATTTTCAACCAAAAAGAAGAATTTTTGACTAAGAAGATTAATGTTCTATCAAAGAATACGAATTTCCAACTTATCCCTTAAACAGGATCAAATTTTAACCAAACGTGGAATATTTAAATTTTCAGTTGAAACAAACAATTTTTCAAAAAATCGAATTTTTAACAAACTTGTTAAATTTTCCAACAAAAAGATGAATTTTTTAGCAAGAATATTATTGTTTGTCCAAAAAAGATGAATTTTGAAAAAATACATGAATTTCAACAAAATTATTGAATTTTAAAGCCAAAAAGACGAATTATCTACAAAGAAGTTGAATTTTCAACCCAAAAATATGATTTCTTAAGCAAAAAGTTTAATTTTCAAATAAATAATTTAATTTTCTACCAAATTGTTGAATTTTTAAGCCTAAAAGATTAATTTTATACAAAACAGTAGAATTTTTAACATAGAAGTTCATTTGAAAGCAAGTAGTTTAATTTCCAACCAATTAGTTTAATTTTCTGCAAAATTGTTGAATTTTTTCACCAAAAAGATGAATTTCTTACAAAACAGTAGAATTTTTAATATAAAAGTTATTTTAAAAGCAAATAGTTGCATTTTCTACTAAAGATAATGATAAATTCTAAATGAACGAAATTTGTTTACAAAGCAGATAAGCTTATAGTTAAATAATCGACTTTTCAACTAAAAGCGATCATTTTTAACAAAAAATGATAAATTTTCAACCAAGAAGATTAAATCTCTACCAAAAAAGACGAATTTTCAACAAAACACATAAATTTTCAACCAAAAAGTTGAACTTTCAACTAAAAAAGATACATTTTTAAACAAAGAGTTAAATTTTTCATTAAAAAAGGATAAATTTTCAAAGAAAAATGGAATAGTTTAATTGTCAGTTTAAAAATAGTTATTTGTGATACAAGTGCGCAAAATAGGTGATTGTGTGCGAGTGTGAATTTTGCAGCATAAGCCGGAGGCTCGAAGCATGAGCTGGCGGTTAGCGCACGAGCGAAGCGAGTGCGAAAACGTAAACGAGTGCTCGAGCCGCAGGCAAATGATGGAATCACACGAGTTAACAATCACTTATGCGCACGTGTATCACGCTATTTTTTGCAACTCTTGCCTCAAAAAATTGTGTTAAGAGGAGTTAACGAAATATACTAATTTTATATTGCATAGAGTGAAGTTAAGACCCCCCCCCCCCTCCGTCTGCTACCCCAAAACGAAAATATTAGTCAAAGTAGGCGCCGAGCGTCTGCAAGGAAGGGTGTCGTAGCCTATTAAGACGTTAATTCAAGTCTTAAGGCCATGTGACGAGTGGGTCACGTGACCAGCTTCCTACCTTACCGACATTTTTTTTATTTGTAAACTTATTTTCACACGAATAGCCACATCGAGTTGAAAATTAAGGATAATAAATAAGAAGCACTAAGGAACGCGGATCTGGTCCTAAATTCTTAATGATGAAAAATGTAAAAAAAAAAACTTTTTTCATAATTATACAAATTCAGGACCATAGCCGCATTTCTTAGTGCTTCTTATTTATTATCCTACATTTTTAACTCGATGTGGCTATTCGTGTGAAAATAAGTTTTCAAATAAAAAAAGTATCGGTAAGGTAGGAAGTCGGTCACGTGACCCACTCGTCACATGGCCTTAACAGAATCTTAAGGAGGTACGGTCACGAACACACTTTTCTTACGGATTTGTTTAAACTTCGACTATATGTTCTTTGGAATGTTATCTAAACGTTTGCGAAATTTAAAAAATATTGTCCTCTCCTGAGCTGAGATAATTAAGATAAAAGTTGAACCCTTATACACGTAAAGCCTATCCCAAGCATAGGAAAATGTTACATCTCTAACTCGTATACTATTCTTACCGTTTTTTTTTTAAACTAATATATGATAGAAGGGGGTTTCATTAAGATTCTTTAACAATTTCAGAATTTTTGTCCTCTAAGTTTGAGAATGAGAGGTATGCAAAGTATGAGAATTTTGAACTTTTTGAAAAATGAAACAAGCACATGGTAGCCATCCGGCAACGCTGTCGGAGCGCTTAGCGGGTGTAGCGCATGCGCAACAGCTTTCAATCTCTTATGAGTAACTTTCTTTTTCATAAATTTACCTTTAACTACTAATCCATCGGTCATTTTCAACAAATGCCACGTTTTCATTTGCAGTCAAAAAGCACAACTGTGAAAGCAGACACCATGAAAAATGCGACGTTGCCGCGTGTACGCTCAGATCTTCAGGAGTTAGTGTGTATTCGTCTGTATACACAACTTCTCTATGTGTAGTGTACAATCATAGCCAAAAATGTTCTCTTAGGTCTGACAGGATATTAATTAATGAAACATTATACCGGAATGATCATTTAATTTTTGACTTTCTTCGACGTAAATAAGCTACATATTATACATTTAAGAATTAATAAAACTTACATCACTCAAACAGTATTATTTTCCGACATATACTTAGGACCAACTTTTTGCAGATAGTATGCGCGACCGTACCTCCTTAAAATGTGTGAGTTACTTAGTTTTGTGGCTGCATTTGCTATCAGGTCGAAAATAAGAGCTGTAGCAAGATATTAAAAAAATGATATTCCCAATTTTTCTCGAAAACTATTTACTTGAGTGCTGCAATAATATATTAATAGCTCAAGATAATCTATTTTTTGAAGGCCTACAGTTTGATACCAGTAGTTAAGCTAGGCGGCTATGACTTTAAATTCCGAGAGATGGTGCCACCATCGCAAGTTACCGACACCAACAGATGGCTTCAGCGATAAATGAAGGGTCAAACATAAACATCTGTTCCGTGCTGAATTATCGGCAGTAGGTAAAACAGTGAGGTTGGTAATGCAGATTCCTGTTGAGATAACATTGCACCATCGGACAGTAAAACAAAGAGGTCGGTAATATTAAATTTATGTTCCATGCTAAGTTGGTAAAACAGTGAGGGTGGTCGTGGAGATTCCTGGTAAGTTAACATTATAACGTTCGGTTCCATGTTAAGTAATCATCGATTGGTAAAACAGTTTAGCACCATCGGTCGGTAAAACAGGTAAGTCGGTAATTTTTATATTGTAATTTTATCATCGGGCGGTAAGGTAGGAAACAATTTTACCATTCGTAGTTGAAGAAGGGAGTTCGTTAATTTTTAACATTATAATTTTACCATATATCGGTCAAACAGGGGCCGTTGATAATGCACATCTTTAGCAATAGATCGGGCCTCAGTCGCTATATCGGGAGCCTACCTTGCCAATCGAATGTAAATAGCTATCAAAAACAGATTGTGTCACTGTAAAATTAGTCAGTACTCTCTTCCAGCACGAATAACAATTTATCAATAGTCGATAATGCATGTATCTGACTTTGAATTGATTCTCAGTCTGCCCGTACCTTACCGACAAACTGTGCGTTGCCTCACCAAGCACTGGGATTCCCCCTACGTTCACGGGTGTTCCTCTGTTTATGCAAGTGACGTGAATCTACCTGTTACACAAAAAGATGTGGGATTCCCCTGTATCTGCAAGTGGGACCCTGTTTCTACGAGTGCCGCTCTAAGATTCCCTAGTCATTTTTATAATTCTTTTGGACTAAGATATAATTATGTAGAATCTTATCTTAACATACCGGTGATCTATAATATAAAAAGATAAGAATTTAAATACATATTTTAATGATAAAATATTTTGTGTATAATTGGGACTCCGATGCCTGAAGTCGAATTCGAAATGAAGGTTTTAAAACATCTCTTTCTATCGGTTTCGAAACTGATAGGTCCTATTCAAATAGCGGAAGCAGATATCAGTAATCTACCTCACTAAGCTCTGCGTGGAACGCTGCGCATACGCAGTCCAATACTGTGGCTTGCATCAACCTATATTTTATCAATTTGAATTTCGCGCGCTCAGACTTTATGGCTATTGTGAAGGATTTAATTCATAAAAATAAATCAATTTTTAAACAGTGAGGTTAAGTGTATGTCCGCTATCTTAGAAAGTAACTTACTGGGTTTTCAACGTATTATATATTAAAAAAACTCGAGAATTATGCATAACCGAAAACGCTGTGCAAAACAAAACCTATGCCATAATCATAAATTACTAATTAAGGTAATTTATAACTAATTAAACTGAACCTAATGAAACCGAAATAAAACTAATTTAATTAAATTGAAAATAATTAAGCAAAGATAAAACTAATTAACGTAGAAATAATTAGCAATTTAAATAATTAAATAATAAACAAATTAATTTATTGAATAATATTAATCTAGTTTTACAGTGAATAGATCACATTAACTATAAAAAAATCTTACCCTAGATTCATAAAAGTATCACTAATATAGTATATGTTTTTGACGCAATTTATTAATAATTTCTTGACACTCAGGGCTTTGTATTGAATAGTTTCTATTAATATTAAATTGCATCTCATATACAAGATCGTTTGGATACGTATGAAACAATATACAATGTTCAAGGTAGGATAGCTCGTCTGCCTGCTCCTCATCCTCCTCATCCTCATCCTCCTTATTCTCGTCCTCATCCCCGTCATTCTCCTACTTATATATCTCATCCTCAACATCTAATATTAACTCTGGACACTGTATTTCAGCAAAATCTCGTGCTAGCTGTGTACTGTTAAATGTAATCATTTTAATCAATAAAATATTGAAATCCATCATAGATAAATCGTGAGATATAGTTTTACCATTAGCTCTTTTTCTAAACAAGTGATGATTTATCTACATATGGGGCATAATTTCTCAAGTGTACCCACCTCGAAATGAAAGTTGTCCGATCGGGCTCAAAATCGGCCTAATTGTAGTCCTATTAGATAGTACTCCTCACACCAAAAATTAATTAATTTTGAAAATTATTTATCAATTTGGAGGGGGTACAATTTTTGGGGTTTTTAAGCAAAGCCTTACTTTCACACATTTGTAACCTTTTTCCTATTGCTTTAAACAAAATTTCACTTCAAATGTTTTTGACAGACTTTTTCACAAAATTTTCGTTTGTCGTAACGATTTTTAATAAAAGTCCAAATTTGACCCTAATTTTTGAAAATCAAAAATATATGTGACTTTTTTCAAATTTCGACTCTTTTTTTTTCTTCAAAATACTTTTAAAAGAAAGATAACATTTTTTCCTATAAGACACCCAATTTTCAGAGTTGCAAATTAATTCGTCTTTGAGTAATAGAACGATACGTAAACAAGGTGCCATGATAGGGCGGGTGGCGCGCGATCCTCCCTAGTGCGCTCACACCGAGGATCTTTGTGCAACGCTTTAGTGCCAGTTTTTTAAGTTAAGTAATATTATATGGTAATATTATGTATCTTTCTGTTCGCTTTTTTGGCTATCGTTTCAACTGTTTTTTTCTTTGCATACCTCTTTCGCGGTTTCTTGTTTTTGGTCATTCGAGAAGATGTCGTGTTTCTCAGAGGACGAACACATATTGAGTTGAAGTTGTTTACCTTGAGTGGGAATGAAAGTGTAGTACTGTAATGCACCTGGTATCGGAACAGCTTTGTCAAATCTGGCTTTCAGTAACTCGGTGGCTAAGGCATGAACATGGGGAATGAGTATGTGATATTTCGGAGAACATTGTAAGCTCGAACGTGCTGTATGTCTCTTTATATTCGCTCCTATATCAGCAAATGCACCCTTACCATGAGATGTACCATGGAAGCGCCATTCAACTTGGATACCAAAATCTTCTTCATGGGTTTGGAGATTAGCAAAGCTACTCTTTTTTTTTAAAATGTTGCCCTGCACCATCAATGAAATAGTGGATTTTCTGTGACCTGAAATGAGTTTTCAAGTAATCTACTATTATCTTCTGATACTCGTGAACAGCCACCGTGTCATGAGCTAAGTTAT